>CATIWF010116527.1:0-18689 GCA_949630135.1 Balakata baccata
AGAACCGATGAACTTTACACCCATCATTTTGCTGCATATCAAACTTTTATTCTCATTAAAAGTCCTCAAGAACATTATGATTCAGCTACTGAGTATCTTACGCTTTTTATCCTGTGCCCCAATGCATTGAACATAGTTCCCATTTTTTAACAGATGCGTGTTAGGAGATGTTGGGGATTGTCAAAAAAGTAGGTCTATAATTTTTTTTTAAAAAAAAAATTTTTACAAGCTGTTTTTTTAAATTTGTTTTTTACAAAAATATTTATTTATCTGTTAAAATAATTTTTAAAATTTAAAAAATTAAAAATAAAATTTTTTTTCAAAAATGCGTTTTTCCAAAATGCAATGCAAAACAAGCTTCGGTAAATGCTATTTCCTTCTTTTGAACATTAAAGAAATTTCCAAAGACATTTGACTGAATCCATTCTTAAATTCCATGTCCCTTAGTTTTCGAAGGAAAATCATTTCTGCTTTGAGTTACATATATGGTGACGTAGAATCAAAAATTGATCGAGTTGTTAAACTAATTACCTCAAGGTTTCGAAAGTCCAAGACATCCACTCGCTCCATGATGTCAAATAGCCTTCCAGGGGTTCCAATCAATAAATTAGCTCTTCTTCCTCAATTTTCTTCACATCAGCTTTCTCCCCCACACCGCCAACAAGGAGCATTGATTTAACATTTGACAAGGTTGCAATGAAAGGTTGAGCAACATTTGGGATGAAAGCTTCCTGGTAGGGGAAAGAATGATTACCGTCACCTGTCAACAAACCAATGGCGAAAGACAAACTTTACTCACTAACAAGAAACAACAGATACGAAGAACCTAACCAAGCTCAACCATTTAATTTAGCAAATGTGAGCTACTGCCACTATAGCATCAGTATTAGATACTAAGTTGAGTTCGAGAAAACTCTAAACGACTAAAAATCGGAACTTTCTCTAGGTTTCCTCCGTTTTTCCTCAACAACCAAACAGGGAAGAGAAAGGAAAAAGACAGAAAAGCACCTGCTGGGGTTTGGGAGGAGAGGAGGTTCTTCGGAGAATCTCTACAAGTGGAATGACGAAAGCTAAGGTTTTTCCGGAGCCGGTAGCGGCATCGACGGCGACATCCTTGTAGCTGCAAAGTAGTGGAATTGAAGCAGCCTGGACAGGCGTGCAATATTCAAAAAAGGCTTGTGTAAGGGCATCGAGAACGGACTCCGAAAGAGGCGATTTTAGATCGGAGAAGCGCTTATCAGTTAACGCTCTATTCGAGTTCAGCGTATCGGTGGAGCAGTCCATTGTTTCAGTTACCCGCCGCCGCTCCTCTGGTTTCCTTTTATTTCTGCAGGGGAAAACAATTTGACGTCGGCCACACGGCGTCGTTTAATGGGTCGGTATCTCGGATTACACTCTGTTTGAAAAGTTGAAGAGATAACAGGATGATAGGCCTTTCGGTTGGACCCAAAATTCAACGGCATGTCGTATCTCACATACAAACAAAAACAAGTTGGTTAGAAAAGAAATGAACTTGGTCAGGGGTTGGCTCGATCATAGCAAAGTAGGGGTTAACAAAATTAAATTTCAATTCGAAATATTTAAATGGAAATTCGATTAGTTCGGTTTGAGTAACATTTTTTAAAAAAAATGAAGTTCATTTACTTTTTTTTCTCAAATTTAATATATTATACCAATATTTTTTAATGTTTTAAAATTATATGATTTATTTTTTTATTTTATTTTCGAGCCATTATATTAAATTTTAAGTTATTTACTAGTCAGAAAAAATATTATATTTTTAACGAGATACTAGTATAATATATCAAATTTCAGCTTAATTTTATCTATAGTCACTTAACTTTAGTATTATTGCAATAAAGTTACACAATTTTTTTTTTCATAATAGTCATCAAATTTTGGTTTAATTTAAGTAAAGTCATTTACATTGATTTTTCAGCTGTTAACAATTAGAAAAATCATGTTAGCATTCTAGTTAGCACATAAGATACGCCACACAGCTATGCATGTCAAATAAAGTATTATGTATGCTTACAATTCAATATTTGATTTGCACAATAATATTCCCTTTGATTTGTATAATAATGTGATATGTCTCGTATGCCAACTGAGATACTAGGACTATTTTTCCGGTTATTGATTGCTGAAAAATCGAGGAAAATAACTTACTGAAACTAAACTATAGTTAGCTAATTTTTATGAAATCGCACTAATATCAAAATTAAGTGACTATAAATGAAATTAACAAATCAAACTTTATGAGAGTCTAATACAATAAATCAAATTTGTAGAGATACCAGTACAATAAATCAAACTTCAATGGATAAATATTAAATTTTTTTTATTCATTTTACTGCAATATTTTAATATTTTTCTAATAGAAAATCTAATAAAATGAGAAAATAAAATAAAAAAATTCAACGTCAAGAGATAACATTATAATATGTCAAAATTCGTAATTCTTTTCGTAATTGTGCTAAGCTCTAAAAATACTAAATTCAATTCAGTTTTATAAAACAACATGTCGTGGGTATATACGACATCATTGGGGTACCTCATTTATGTCTGCATATATCACAATAAACTTAGATATATGGAATAATCACCTATTTTGGGAAGAAATTGATAGATATAGATGTTTTCACGATCGAGAAAATGATCTTCCTTTCGCATGCATACATAATTAGGTGCTATATTGTATGTGAATTACAATCTGAGAATATTTGTGGGAAAAACACAAACTAACGCTGCAGCGGAATTTGTTTTAAAAAAACGTAATATTTAAAATACATTTTTTAGATTTATTAAATTTTTTTATTTTTTCATCCAATTCATGTGTCTGATATTGAACCAAGTAATTGATATATTACTATATGAAAAAAAAAATTATTTTTAAATTTATAAACATGAGCTGGATTATTCTTTAACATGATAATAACTAGTTATTGATTTAATATATATGAATAGATATAAAAATTGTATCTTATTAAGAAAAAATTCTTACACTTTTTTATTGTTTTTTTTTTCTCTATTTTTATGCACATTAAACAGAATTTTGATTAGAAATGTCGGAAATTATTTTCAATGAATAAAAAAAAATTATAAACTACACTATATGATTATTTATGCAAAAGAAATGAACATACTAACACTTGTATCATTATTAACTTTCATGTATCATATTTTGCTCCACTCAATAATCCTTGAAATTATGAGTGTTTTTAGAGTGTTAAGAAAGATGATTTTTTTTTTTTTGTGTGGATATTATCAGCAAATTAATTAGAATCATACTTTGAGATTCATTTGTTCATACCGGATAGAATTTTAGAAACAGTAAAGCAAAAAAAATGATGGTTTTAGATATTTCAATTTTAATTAAATTAATAAATTTCATCTCGTACTTGGTTAATTTTTCAACTATCTCAAAACATAAAAGACGAAATGAAACGTGGAGCTTTGTGTTTGGATGACTTGTATCACGGTGATAAGAAGAAAGAAAAGATCAGCGGTCGTTGCTTCTTGGAGTCCAATGAGCCGCGAGACAGCATATCAATCAGCAGTGTCCATCTTTTTCACAAATTGAGTAGTGACAGTCTCACTGATTTCTATAAAAGCGCAAAGCAGAACAAACCAAGAGAAAAAAAAAGGCCTAGTGTCAATGGTATAAAGTTCCTTCACAAAAGACTCAGGTTCCCGCAATTACACCAAAAAAAAAAGGAGAAAAAAGAAAAAAAAAAACAGAAAAAGCAAAAGCAGATAGAGGAAATGAAGTTAACCATGGCGGCTGCCATTTTCTTGATCATCTTTTGGTTATCAGTTTTCCCTCATTCTATCGCCGATCAAGGCTTCGATGTCCGCCAGCATCTCTCCTCCGTTTCAAGGTCCCTCTCTTTCTTTCCAAATTCCGATACGGCTTTAAGATTCGCGTTTTGCTATTTTGTTTCAGATTGTTGCTGATATGAATCTTCGGATGCGATTGAATGTATAATTTGTATTTTTCTGCTTCTTTGATTATTTTTTCTGAAACTGACTAGCTTCAGAAAGAACAAGATTATATCCGTTTTCATTTCTGTGTTAAATTCAATGGATAAAGCTGCGTTTTTTTACTCTATAATTTCGAGTTAATTGTTAGCTTTAGATAATTTGGCATCATTTAGTTAAGAGATTCGCATTTTGTTATTTGGTATCAGATTCTCTGGTGATGGATTGATTGTTGCTGATATAAATTTGCCGCTCTTTTTGTATTGTTTGGATCTTCCTGCTTATTTTATTATTATTTTTATTTTTTTTAATGTTTAGTTTCTGGAAATGTAAAATTATGTGTTTTCATTTCTGTTATAACCCAATTGAGTTTTTTTTTTTTAATGTAAACTCAATTGAGTTAGAGGCTAATTTTTTTATAAATTTCACACCAAAGTAATATATTTATCATTTTTATATAAATTTCACACTAAAATGATATATTTACAATAAATATATTCCAATCATAACGCTGAATATTTTATATATATTTTTTTTTATTTTCATTTTATAAATTCAATTTTTTATAATATTTAATAAATATTATAAAAATAATAATCAATTCTAATTTGAAGGATAAAAAAAGAAGGTGCTTTATAATCTAGAGTGTCATTTCTTCTTCCATCTCTTTTTTATTTTTTTTTGATAAATGTGCAAATGATATTAAATTTTATTATTTTGCTATAAATTGATATTAAAATTTTTAATTATTATAGATTGATATCAAATTTTTTATAAATATTACAATTTAGTATTTAGATTAAAATTTTGGTAAAAAAAAAAAAATTATGGCATATTGATTGGCTTACATGCCATGCGTACTAGTCGACAATTCATGTTGATTGGCTTAAAATGAAAAGTTTGTTACCATTTTTACAATTAACCCTTTCTTCTTCCAGTGACGACAACCCTGTGCCAATTTTCTTCCTTTGTTTCCTTCTTCTTCCTTTATTCCTCCTCTTTTTCTCCTTTCTTCTTCATCACATTTTTGTACGAATTTAAAATAAAAAATTGGGAAAGAGAAACGGCATAGCTACAGTACCACACTAAATATGGCGTGGTACTGTACCCAACGCCAGTTTTGGCACCAAAGTGGTGTTCAGTTGGAGTTACACCATTAGTGTTTTTTTTTTTGAGCTAATTTGAAGGTGGAGTGTTGTTTATGTTAGTCCGAAAGATGATAATTTAGGAGTCTTTGGAATTGCTATTGAGTATCTTAAAAAGCAGATTTTGAATTTTTTTAATTTAATTAACTGATTTTTTTTAATTTTTGTAAGCTGTTTTTTTAAATATATTTTTAGAAAAAATATCTATTTACCCGCTTCTAACAAAAATAGTTTTCAAAGCTCAAAAACAATAAAAAGTACAAAAAAAATTTTCTAAAACGCTTTTGCAAACCTTAAGGCCAGACATCCCCTTGTTAAAAGATTCGCATTCTGTTGTAAGCTTTCTTTTTCTCTGGTTATAGATTGATTGTTGCTGGTATGATTTTATCATTCCTTTTGTACAGTTTGGACTTCTTTGATTCATTTTGTTGAAAATGGTTAGTTTCATATCAAACATGATTCATTTTGTGATAAATTTAATAGAGTTGTTGTATTTTTTTTTAGAAAAAAAAAAAGGACAAAATCGAAGGTGGAGTACTGTTAGTTTTAGTCTGAAAGATACTGTGCTATAATTTAGTTACGCTTATTTATCCCCTGTTTTCGCAGATATGATGCTGTGAAAGATGTGGTTTTCAATTCCTTTGAACAGTCTACTATTCCTCATGGATGCACTCCTATCCACTTAAACCTTGTGGTAATTATTGTTCTTATGAGTTTGGATTGACCTGTTTTCTTTTACATTTTGAGATCAGTTACAAAACCTGTAGTGTCATAATGAAGATGTCCAATATGTTGTCACTTGTCGTTGCTGGGGAAAAAGCAACTGTCAGTGTTGATAGCAATATAATTTGTAGTTTAACTGTTTAGTGCTGACACTGATCATTCGATTTTTTGTACTTCTGATTTCTGCTGTTCAAACTTTTGTTTGACACCTTTTGTTGATTCCGCCTCTGCATTCTAAGCCTCCTTGGAATCAACCTTTGTAATTGTTTTATTCTAACAGTGATTTTTTGATATTCATATTGTGTCTTTGATTTTGATCTTTTTATTTCCTCTTGTTAAGTGTTAACATGAAGACCATCAACTTACTATATCTTTTGATATAGTAATGTCCTGATATCTGTGGGGGTAATAAACTAGCATTTGCCGAATTAATTGAGCTAAATTACTATGTGAGATCATATACCTGATTTAGAAGATCAGGATGGACTTTAATTTGGAGATTATCATGCTTTAAATTAAGAAACAGGTGGAAAATGAACTGTCATGTCAATTTTATTGCTTAAGTAGGCCTTACATGCTGAACAAATTTGGACACGAGTATTTTTTTTTCTTTTATTGCTGACTGATGTTGGTATCTTCTTTATTAGCATTTCTACCCATCACTTTGCTTTGCCATTCAATTTTCCTACATCACCATAGGAGGCTTCTTTCTGATTCAACTTTCAAGTTATTTGTGTTGGGTGTTTCCCATGATGATTCTTTCAATTCCTGAAGTCATCACATGGAGAATAAGAGTTGAAAACTTTTATATTAAAATCTATAAACAGAAGTAAGAATCAATCTGATTTTGTCTTTCAGGCAAGACACGGAACTCGTTCTCCTACCAAAAAACGAATGGATGAGTTAGACCTGTTGGCATCTCGTTTGGAAGAACTTGTAAGAGATGCTGAAAAACAGAAACTGTCAATAGGGTTGGAAATCTCCTTGGAGAGGGAAATTAAACGATGGAGAATTAATCAGCAAAGGAGAAGAGGAATTATATGATCTTGGAATCAGGACTAGAGAAAGATTTCCAGATTTTTTTAAGGAGGAATATCACCCCGATGTGTATGCATTGAAGGCTACTCAGGTGAGCTCTGTCTAAAGTCATGACATATTTTCTTTTAACATGACATTGCTTGTGGTTTGGGTATCTGTTTAGCTTTATATCGCAGAAATTACTCTGCCACTTTGAGTTATTTGGAATTTGATGTTTGAGTATCTAATTGTATATCTTTTAATTTTGTTTTGTTCATTTATTTTTTTCTCAAGTTCATTCTGCTTTGCTCCAATATGCTAGGTTCCTCGGGCATCAGCTAGTGCTGTGGCATTTGGCATGGGGCTGTTTAGTGAGAAGGGAAGTCTTGGACCAGGGAATCATAGAGATTTTGCTGTTACAAATGAAAGCCGTGCATGTGATATAATCCTTAGGTTTCATGATTGCTGTGAAAACTACAAGGTATACTGTTGGTTTGGTTTTGATTTTTAATTGTCATTGATTTTGCTTGGATTTAGGCACACGACTCTTACATTTGAAGTTGATAACCTCTATGATTTATTGCTTGAAATCTATGATATCTGAAGATAAGAATGACCATTAGTCATCTGGTTCAAATTTTCATTGTTTTCTCTGTCCTACCATTTTCTTCATGGTATTTCATGGAACCCGATCGCTTGTTTTTTCAGTTTGCAATTACTAGCTCATGCTCTCTTGCTTGCACTACTAGATATGATTTCCTTACAGAATTGGCAATTGTTAGATGATATATTTTTCTTTTCAGATTTATTTAGGCTCTGTTTGTTTCGCAGAAAATAATTTATTTTTGAAAATTTGAAAACTAACTTATTTTCTATTGTTTGGTTGTACACAAAAAAATTTTAAGAAAATTATTTTCTTATGTTTGGTGTATTTTAAAAAATATTATTTTCTTTAGTACATAGAAAGTTATTACAATATTTAAAACTTCTCAAAATTCGATATTTTTAATTTATAACTATGTATAAAAGAAAATTATATCAAATAATAATTTTTTTAAAAAAATTTCTGGTGACCGGAGGCCATTAGAAGTGATTGTCAGCAGTTAATATATTAATTAGTATATATTTAGTTAATTTTAGTATAAATTTTTTGTTTTTACAAGTGACTAAATTTGAAAAATGACTTTCCATTCTCAAAAGAGGAAATCATTTTTCTCAAAAATAATGACTTAATTTTTCCTTTGACCAGAAAAATATTTTCCGTTGACCAATTTTTCAAAATGCATCAATAGCAGAAAAATGCAGAAATTTCCGCAAAACAAACCGAACCTTATTTTAATTATATTTTATTTTCAAGGAAGAAGAGGGGGTGGGGGGTGGAATGGAGACAAAGTTTCTTTGAAGTGGCTTTCCTTCAATTGATGCGTTAATGGTTTATTTATTTATTTAAGGATTGAAGGGAGACATATCAGAGAATTGTGAGATTTGCATGCCAGCTAGATGGATTAACTAATTGTTTTCCTTCAAATTACTTGTCTTTTCAGGCCTACAAAGAAAGCCAAAAATCAGATGTTAAGAAGCTTAAAGAACCTATGTTGGATGAAATTAGAGCCGCATTAGTGAGCCGTTATGGACCTAATTTTTCAAGAAACGATACTAGTTCTCTCTGGTTTCTCTGTAAACCGGTGATTAATTTATTATTTCTGAAACTTCTTTCAATTTTCTTCATCAAACAAGTTCCTATTATGATTCCTGAATTATTTTATTTTCCCTTTGGGTTGTCTTTTGCTTCTTCTTCTTCTTCCTTTTTTTCCCCCGACTCCATGTTGGCTTTCCATTTGGCAGGAAGCAGCCTTGTTGGATGTAACAGATCAAGCTTGTGGTCTTTTCATTCCTTCTGAGGTATTATATGATTTCACTTATCTTTGACTTTACTAATTTGCTTTATTATTTTGTGCATGGGTATCTTGATAAGTAATTTGTTCTTTACTAATGTCCAAAAAAAAAAAAAGATATATATTTTGCATGTCGGTGGCATGCCAAAGTTTGTTGACTTGTTTAGTTATTACTTTCTACTACAGATGTTTACTTGCAACATATATGCACCTTGTTTAGGTGGCTTTGATGGAGTGGGCAGATGACTTGGAGATGTTCATATTGAAGGGTTATGGTAAATCACTAAACTACCGAATGGGAGTGCCACTGCTTCAAGATGTTTTTCAATCCATGGAGTAGGCTATAGTGACACAAGAAGGTAATCTTAAGTCATCAAATGATTGAATCTGTATTCTTCTTTTGTTCTTTCATGCAGTAGTAACTTTATTGCATACGTATTTTGTATGGAGAAGACTTGAACTTGTTTATATTCTTATTAATTATGTTTGGTGAGGAGAAACCTGATGAAAAGTTGATTTGAGGTTGTTACTTTTTGAGTATAGTTGAGGTAGAGTAATTTTGGCTTATTAATTCTAGACACTGTCATCTGATACTTGCGAATAGGTCTAACGTTGACTCTCATCAACTGTTGATGCTTGGGAACATGGTAGTTATTTTACCATTTCTGATGAAACGAGTCTGCTATTTTTTTAAGTTGCCATTCTCATTATATATTATTGTATCTATTGGATACCTGTATTTTCTTTTCCCCTTCAGAATAAGTCTAAGTTATCAGCTTTGAATGGCTAGTTCTGAAATAAGGGGAAAGTAATGATTACCCCTCTCCTCTAATTGTTGGTCTGATTTTAGAAGGATAGTATGCCTTGCTTTTAATCTGTGCGCAGACTCATGTGCTTTTTTTGATCTATTACAAAAACACGCTTCAGGAAGTTATGAAAAGGCAAAGACTACGTTTTGCACATGTAGAGACTGTGTTGCCTTTTACATGCCTGCTGGGTCTATTCCTCGAAACATCTGGTGAGTGCTTTTGTCCTTCAACTCCCCTCTTCTTCCTGTGTAACTATATGCTAAATCTGCAGTGATCCTTGGAATTTTTTCAGAATTCCAGAAAATAGAGAGGGAACAACCCCTGGAACTTCCTCCTAGACCTCCACAGAAAAGAAATTGGCGGGGCAGCATTCTGGCGCCTTTTGCTGCCAACAACATGTTGGTTCTGCACAGTTGTCCATCAAACTCTTCAAGCAAGTACTTTGTCCAGGTGCTCCATAATGAGCACCCCATTCCAATGCCGGTAATACTGATTGTTGTATTTTTGCGAATAGGGCTGCGGTAATACTGATTGGTGTCCATTTGAAGTGTTTAAGGTACTTGCATCATTCAACTCAAGTGTGAATTTTGATCCCCGGCACGATTTAAGTTTGTTTCGATAACTACCGTTCTTATGCTCATGTTATCTTGAAATTTTTTTCTTGTTTAGGAAAAGATAATTTCTTCTCATTTAAAGCATGATTTTAATGCAATGTGCACTGTGAAGGCAGAACAATCACAGCAGAAACCTGAAACCAACAAGTTACTTAAACTGTTTGGTTGGCTCTTCTCACTGGGAAGAGATGAAACAGAGCCTTCAAAGGCAGAATTATAAAGAAAGAGAACCATTCTTATACGCTACATTTCCCTTGTCGGTCTGTAATTTATGCGATATTTCCAAATTATGTACTAACAAACAGTTTCTGCATCGAGCTGGCTTTAATCCAGACATCTACTTTTCTTAGCTTAAAGTAATTTTGTAGGTCTAAACTCTGTTTCTGTGTTACATGGATTAGAAATGAGATACAAATATAGAATGTGAACACGTTATCCAAAGATGCAGAAGTATAATTCTCACCATGTATTTCAACCAAATTCAACTACTAATTCAACAAGGACTTCAAGCCTGTATTAGAAAATGACAATTCAAATCAGATTGGAAGATTTATGAATAAGCTCAACTTTTGATGAAGCTAAGCTAGTACGGTGAAATCAACCCAATTGTATAATTAATTAATCAATTAACATTTAACTGTTTAGATACTAAATAAGCTATCAATTTCTATTTTTAGAATGTTACCAATTGTAAGCATTATATGTTTTGGGCTACTGATATTAGCATTCTGTAAAAAAGCTATCAATAGAATTGAGGAACAATTAGACCTTTTTCAAACAAATTAAAAATAAGAATGAATGAATTTATGTGTTACAAGTTTTATACATATTATGACAAAATCCGCAAATTCATTATTTTGAAACCTTTTTATCCCACAGTCACCATTTTATTACTTCACTTGAACCTTCAAGGCTTTCAATGACTCATTATGTGGAATCCATTTCTTTTGTTTTTCTCTTTTGCATATAATTTCTTTATAGAGTAAGCAAATAAATAATTAAAGTATTCAATTTCTACCTTAACCTTCAACGGTTATGTCTCATCCGATGTAGCCTCTGGATCTCCATAGTCCCTAGATTCTTTTGTCGATCTGTAGAAACTTATTCTTGTAGACTTGGGTTCGAGCCCCACGGTGGGCGTTGACAATCTTTAATTTATTTAGCGCTGAGGTTAATTCTTTAATTACATTATTAAAATTTGATATTAGACTTTTATCGCGCGTCGATATGTCCGAGTGGTTAAGGAGACAGACTCGAAATCTGTTGGGCTTTGCCTGCGCAGGTTCGAATCCTGCTGTCGACGTGTTAATTAATTTTTTCTCATGATATATTTATTTAGGAAAAACTACATATTTGGTAAGTATAATGGTTTTTTGAAAATTTATAAATTTTCTAGTTTTATTTCTTGTTTAGAATGTTCAAAGCTTTTCTTGAATTATAACGTCTTAATTTTTAACAAAACTGCATTTAAAAAAAAAACTTGACATCCTTTGGCTCAGAGGATAGTTTTTCCATTATTTTGATAGAGGAGTAGATTGGATTTTATGCGAATATGATTTTTGTTGCACCATTTTAGGTGAGAAATCTAAATATGTCTATTCTTTCTTCTTTCCTTTTGTTACTATCGTTTGAGTTTAAAATCTACAAACAAATGAGACAATAATAGGGATAACAATGAAACTAAGTGTAAAATATCTCTGAATCCAACCGAGTACACGGCTGATACTCCATTGACACATAGATACAAGTAAATGAGGATGTGGTCCGTCTACTTTTTGCATACTCTAGTTAAAAACCCCGTAACCTAAAGAATCCAGAAAGAAAGCAATTTCAGTGAAGCTTCATATGCAGTAGCCTCTTGGCATTATTATTTTGCAGGCTGCAACTGGTGATTTCCCCACCTTCTTGAGATACAATCTTTTGGCTTTAGGAATCTTGATGTAGCAAACTTGTAATTGCTAATTAGCTTCTAAACTAATTCACAGGAATTACGAAAAATCTTGTCCCAAAACAGGCATAAGTATACTTCTCCCACCTAGGCACTAACAAGCAAAGATTAGTCTAATACAAGGATGATTATTATCTATGGCTATGCCAACATGCCCTCTTGTATTTGTTCTCATATACCGGTTAAACCAGTGCATTAGATATTTTACTAACCAGTTTATAGGAATCGGTTTTCGAAAACACTTTAAAAATCAGTTAACCAATCTGGTTTTTGACGGTTAACAAGAGCACAAAAGCTTACTACTGACTACAGAATAATCAATATGGACAAGTACTTGCAGTGGTTAATACACTAATCCTGGTCTTTTGGCATATTGCTACTCTGTTCATATGTCAATTAATAAGCTTTAAAGGTCTAAAAAGCTACGTTAGATAAGCAATGGAAGCACTCACCCAGCATTACCAAGATTTCAAAGAAGAAGCCTGACAATGAAGTAGATATACTGAGAAATCACACAAATAAAATATGCAAAATACACATTTAGAGATTTCTAAACTACAACCTAGAATGGACTCAAAATAAACAAATAATCTACATAATGGATGGACAAGTATAGGTTGAGTTGTCTCTTACAAGGCTACCATCGATGGCTGCAACAGTACGAACATAGCAACCAGACTCATCCCTGCAAGTTAAGGTTTGGTTAATGACTGCGTTGCCTGAGATGACATCGTGATCCTTAACCTCCATCCAACCATTAGCAACTTGTTTGTTGTAAACAGAGCTTGACAATGCTCCATTTGAATACTTGTCGAACAAAGCATGAGAAACATTTGTAATAAGCATATAAGTATTCTTCTTCGATCCAGGCAGATTCCAAGTGACCATTTTGAGAGGATAATTTCTTTTAACTGTAAAATGACTAAGCAATCTACCCATTTCATTCAGCACCCTAACTTCTCTGGTTGACTTCATATTCTGTTTAGCTTGCTTAAAAGTTCCATTCTTTGCGAACTTTATCGAGCTCCTGAACTTGAATTCGTGCATTACAGAAGTAGTCAAGTTTCCTATGCTCGATTTAATCCATCCCACAAGCTGAGTCTTCCTCGTTCCCTTGATTGCAAAAGACCCATCAAGCATTCTGAACTCTTCTTGCCGTTTAATAGAGGAACCAGGATTCTGATAAACAACTGATTTAGCTTCCACACTAGCAGACCCAACATCCAACCACAAATGCAAATTAGCATCAACAAGCCAATAAGAAATGCCATCACTAACACCAACAGCAATCACATGATCCTTCCCATCCAAAAGAATGCCTAAAAATGGAGTCAAATCGAAATCGTAAGTGGGAAGATCAAATGCACCAATAGCCACTACAGGTTCCCAAAATAAGGGATTAATCCCACCGGTGAAAATGACCGGAAATGGCACTTCTGAGTCCACAAACATTCCATCAATTGTAACAAAAACCTCCCTAAAAGCTCCATTCCCACGAGGATTAGTCAAATTGTTCATTCTTAAGTAAGTATTCGATGGATTAGAGTACCAAAACTCATCGTTTCCATGGAACGACACATAAAGTTCCAAAAAGGCTCTGCGTGTGTTGCTTGGGAATCTGAATTTCCTGAAATGAACATCAGATTCCCCTTCGATTATGAACCAATACCCTTTATCATTCCGAAAAGAGGATATCGGAATTATCAAATCGGCCGGCGTTTCATACACAGCCTTAGCTCCGATTAATCCTCGTTCTCGAGGGAGAAAGCTTAGGTGATCAACGCCGATAAACGGAACTCTAACGGCGGTGTCATTGTAGAAAAAGATGGTGACATCGACATGATAAACGGCGGTGTAGACTTCATTAACGATGTTTTCGAGCATGATACTGAAGTTGAGGTTTCTCTGCTTGAGAAGATACGAGTAACGAGTAATATCCTTTCGAACTTTCCAGTAAATACCGGAACGGCTCGGCTCGGCGGTGCTGGTACGGAGGAGCTCAGCGCCGCCGAGCCATAAGCCGGATATACGGTCGTACTGGTCGCCGCGGGAATAGGCGCTGAATTCGAGAGCGACGTGAGACCAGGGAGAGGGACATTGGGAGGGCGGAGAGTAGGGGACGGAGAAAGGAGGGCGGTTGACGGTGTTGCCGAAGGTGTGGTGGATGATGTGGAGAGAGCATGATGGGGAAAAATGATCGGACGGCAGAGGACGGATCAGTTCAAAGTATTCCTTGTATTTGGGTGGGGAACCGGTGGGTTTGGGTGTAGGCGATGATGGCTTGAAAAAGCGGTCTGGAAATTGGGAAGAGAGTGTGGGTAGGAAAATGGCAGTGAAGTGGAGGAGCAGTAGCACAAGAGGAGCTCTATGCATTTTTGTTTTCTTCGTAGAACGGGGAAAATGAGGATAGTTAGTTAGTTGCTTGTTATTCATCTTACTAAATAGCATGGGCATATATTAATAATGGGATTTAGGATTTATTTGTTTTAAAATCAATTTTTAAGCTTAATTAATGCATATTTTTTTATTATTATTTTAGCCATCTATACTAGTTTGGATTTGCGTCTGGCAAATTATTTTAAAGATAACTCATATCCAGACTCTAATTTCAAACGCAAGTAAAAAAGAATTTTTACCATAAAACTGAGGGTAATGCAAAATTATTATTTATTTTCGGACATTCAGCCAAATGAGCAGCTAATAGATAACTGATTAACTGTAAAGGATATTGTATTAGACAACATGATAAAGGAAAGCATGGCATAAAACACTGAAAACATTTAGAAAAATATCATAGAAACACCATGTATGCTTCACAAAAATAGCTGACAAGGAAGTCTTTCAAATCTAGTTCTTAGCTACAAGGATGATATTATATGGAGATAGTTTAAAACCTGGAGATGCAACCATAGCTCATATCATCTGAAGAGATCACACTATTAGCGACCAAAACTGTCCTGGAGTAGCAGATTGACTCATCCTTGTAGCTCAGCCTCTGATCAATAGTTGCATCACCAGCTAAACCAGGTTGCTGCTGCTGCTGCTCTGCAAACGGTATCCATCCGTTGGATATCTGGTTATTGTTTATTGAACTTGACAAATTGCCATTTAAACATCTCTCCTCGAAACCATGAGAAACATTTGCCACAATTCTTCCTGGTAGAGCTGAAGTGATCACACTCATTGGGTATTTCCTCTTAACAACAATATGGTTAAGCAGCTCTCCCCTGTCATTCAACACCTGCACTTCCTTAAGAATCTTGATCTTCAGTTTAACAATTTTGTTAGTTGCATTCTTTTGAAATTGTACTGAGCTCCGAAGCCTGAATTGCTGTATAACAAGAGTGGTTAGATTGCCAGCATTTGAGATAACCCATCCTTTGTACTCATTTCTTCCCTTCCCTTTAATCTCAAAATATCCGTCAAGCTGCTTGAATTCTTCAACACTTTGTAAAGAAAGTGAAGGATTATGAGCAACCACAGTTCCTGCTATCACCTTTGATGAATCTGTGTCTAACCAGAGATGCAAATTTGCATCAACAAGCCAATATGGAATTGAATTGTCTACTCCCACACCAAACTCATGAAGCTTGCCATCCAAAACTTTATCCAGGAATGGTGTCACTTCAAAATCATATGAAGGGAGATTGAAAGAACCAATGCCAACAATTGGTTTCCAAAACAA
The DNA here is from genome assembly GCA_949630135.1 of Balakata baccata. Lineage (NCBI taxonomy): Eukaryota > Viridiplantae > Streptophyta > Magnoliopsida > Malpighiales > Euphorbiaceae > Balakata > Balakata baccata. The sequence goes on from CATIWF010116527.1 coordinate 15,818, forward strand.
AGAACTGATCCCATCATTCAACATAACTGGAAATGGCAATTCTGAGCCCACACAAGTCCCATCTATTGTCACAAAAACCTCTCTATAAACGCCATTACCTAGTAATGAAATATTATTCATTTTCAAGTAAGAAGTGGGTGGACTTCTATACCATGACTCGTCGTTTCCATGAAAAGAAACATAGAGTTCCAGAACAGCCCTACGGGTGTTGTGAGGAACCAGAATTTGCTTTGAGGGCAAATCCAATCCATTATTTACTTTGAACCAAAACCCGTTATCTCCATCATCAGATATTGGAATGATCAAATCAGCAGGTTTATCGTAGAAACTTATGGAACTTTTAACCAAACTAGACTCATCATGAGTCTCTTCTTCAACTAAAACTGGAAGATCCAGGTCCTTACTGTTTAATGGAGCAGTAATGGAGTTGCTTTTGTAAAAAAGCATAGTTCCAATGATGTCAAAAGCACCAGTAGGGACATTGTTAACAACGCTGTGAAGCATCATTGTGAGAGTAAGATTTGTTTGTGCAAGAAGAGAGGAGTACCTAGTGATGTCCTTTCTCATGCTCCAGAAGCTTCTTGAATTGTTGGTGGTCAGCTCGGGTGTGCTGGTGCGGAGTAGCTCAATGCCACCAAGCCAGAAGCCGGAAATGCCATAGGATGTGCCATTGCTGCATACAGCATGAACATTGAAGACAACATAGGTCCAAGGATGGTTGCAACCAACAGGGGGAGAGTAAGAGGTGGAAAAGAAAGAGCTGGTGCTGTTGGTGAAGCTGTGGTTTATGACTTGGAGGCGGCATGTGGGGTTCAAATGGTCTGTTGGTAGAGGAGGGGTGATTTCAAAGTATTCTTGAGATTCTTGCAAGGCAAGAGCATCAGAGTGAGAGATTAGTGTTAGTGGAGAAATGAAGGGGAAGCAAAGGAGAAAGAGAAATGCCATCATTTTTTGAACAAGAGAATGCTTGCTAAGTGCAAAATCTGATAATTCAGGCTCTCTCTTTTACTAGCCAAATATAAACAGATATGTACATACATACATACATATATATATATATATATATATATATATATATATATATAAATGCACTAGATGGGTCATGAATTATTTATGCTCCACCAGGTTCTGTTAAAGAATTATATTGTGAAGTACAACATGAAGAAGTTAGACAATAGAAACTCATTCTGCATGTGGAATTTGGTTTGACCATTCTGCAAATGCAATATCTATGAGCATTAACATGCTCCACCCATCCACATTTCATCCACATGCCAAATAGTTCATGAAAAAAAAATACCTGCAGATTATATGAGAATTACCCAACTAACTAAAGCTAATCATATACCGATTTTGATTATCTGCATATAGAGTAATGGTGAAACAAATCATTTAGAAATTAGGCATTTAATATTTTCATTAAGCTGCATAATAGCATAGATTATGAAGAGATAGATAAAGAGGAAAGAGGAGAAGAGGTAGTTCCCCTGCTTACAATAAACTCTGAGATATCATCATAGCCAATGGCTTTAGCTGTGTAGAGTGGGGTGGCACCATGATTGCTCTTACCCTTGAAGTTGGCTCCTTTTCTGACTAACACCTCAACTGTCTCTAAGCTGCCACCAGCCACGGCCAAATGCAGGGGAGTATGGCCTTCATTGTCCTGGCAATCTAAATCTACGCCATATTCAACTAGCAGTGCAACTAGATTAATGCAGCCTTTGATTGCTGCTGCGTGCAAGGCTGTGAAACCGTATTGATCCTGATAATTCGTGCTTGCGCCTCTCTGTAATAATGATTCAAGAAGCTATATGTCCCCTCGTCTTGCTGCCATCAGCACCATTTCTCCGCATTGAAGAATCTCAACAATCTCCTCCTGCATTGTTAAGTATCGATGCAATTAGGGAAGAGAACTGCAGAACTCACTAGAATTGTAAAACGAAAATCATGAATAACGAAATTGCATGACCTTGTCATGAGCAACATCAAATGCAGAACGGCCAAGATTATCAGCTATTGTGGGGTCTGCACCCATCTCAATAAGCATTTCAACCATCCTACGGTCACCATTAGCCGCTGCCCCATACAATCGAGTCCTACCCATCCGTGCTCCTCGTGTTCTTATCTGCACCCGATTCCACCAGTACCTTTCCGCACCTGATATTCCCCCTGCTTGCAGCCAAAGGCAACGGTGATCTTTCCTCATTGTCTCGTATATCAACGGCCCAAATTTGTCCACCATCCTAACCTTTCTCCGTCCGATCAAAGGCCACTGCCACGTGTAAGTCATTTCAAGCCTTGGATTTTCACTTCGAATCCGCCTGATAACATTACTGCCTTCACACGTGCGTCAATTTTCAGTCTCGCTTCTAGTAGCAAATTCACCATATTTTCCTGGTCAGCCAAATCGGTGGCAAAACGGAGGAGTGACTCGGGCTCACTCGGCGAAAACTCAGCCAGAATCGACCTCTGCCTTTTGATTATATTCTTCACCGATTCAACATTTCCGCAACCGACAGCGTCACGGAGAAGGAAGGGACCAACGAAAGCAACCTTGACCTTAAAATTCTGTGTCGACCCGTGAGGAAGGGAAGAGAACCAAGAATTAAGCGAATCGGAGGGATGGAGGAGGGAAAGGGCGCCGTTTTGACGAGTAAACGATCAGAGGGAGAGCGAGGGAAAGTGGCAGGGAGATGGGTTTGAGATTATTTAAAAAGTGGTAATGGATAGAGGAGGAATAAGCCCAGCTAGTGGGTTAACCAGGAACTTGTGAGGAGATGAGGTTTGGACCTTGAAAGCTATAGGGGTGGTGGGGGAGAATGAGCGAAGGCGGACTGTGGCTCTACATTTTGGAATGAACGATGAAATCTAG
>CATIWF010116528.1:0-36856 GCA_949630135.1 Balakata baccata
AAGTAATGATTGTTGCAAATTGCATATGCATATGGATTTAAAAGGCGTTGTGACTAGCTAAATGGCATTGTAAAGCAAAAGAAGAGGCCTATGGTCCAAACAAATGTTCAAAAGCAAAAGAAAAGGCCTATGGCCTAACAAATGTGCAAATGTTACAAATGATCAATCTAGCTAGCAAATGCAAATGTTCACATGGAAACCCGGAACAGTATCTGTTTAGTCTGGTCACAACAAAAAGAAAATGACATAAGCATAAGTATAAGCAAATGAAATATTTACATGATTTAATATTATTTATATTCACATGATATTGATAAATAGAATGACATACAAAATGTGTATGAATGACAATTACTACTTGTAATTGTGACTGACTTAGTACTTTAGAAAGCTTTTGATAATTATTCTCATTGATTTGCAACTCACCAAATTGCATCATCTTTCAGGCAAAGAAGAGTAATTAGCTCATTTTGGAGGTGCATACCATATAGAGGACATGGATCACAAGTCACCGACCGAGCCTCACCAATCTCTCTCCTTGCATTGCACATATGTATAGGAACATGACATTTATATTTTGGGTTGTGTATCTGTATATGTATAAATTACTAAATATGCAATGATGTTTAAATGTGTATTTGTCTTTAACCTTTCTAACTGAAATAATTGAACATAGTGTCTGAATTGTTAACATATGTGATATATTATGTTTATAATCAGGATGTGATGCCTAGCTGAGTTGTCAAATGCTGTAAAGTGATAATGTTATATGATCCAAAAAAAATTATCTCTTATTATAAACAGGATTATGTCTTATTATATGCAATACATGATAATATGATATAAGTATAAGTGATATTCATAGGTATAAGGTATTACACTATTACTTCCCTGAAGTTTGAAAATTAAGCTATTTACCCCCTGAAGTTTTGATATATTGCACTATTACTTTTCTAAAAGTTTGATTTATTGGACTAATACACCCATAAGCAAAAGAAAATATTTTACTTGACTAATGCACCCCTAAGCAGAAAAAAATTTTATTTTTTACTAGTATATTATATATTTTTTCAAATCATAAGAAAATATTATTATATTATGTCAAACTATAGAAGGTGAATCATATATTTTTCAAATTTCAGGAAGGTACCAGTATCTTATATCAACCTACGGAAAGTAAATGGTACTTATTATTTATTATTATTATTATTATTATTATTATTATTATTATTATTATTATTATTATAAAATTCTCTCGAGGACCAAATAATGTCCACTAGTTTAGACTCCCAGTTGTGAGTCATTATATAGATACGCGCAAACTGATCGAAGTCTAAATTGTACCAAAGAAAAATAAAAAGATTAGAAAATAACAATAGAAATTTAAATTTGGAATCTATTGAGAGAAATCAAAATATTTGAAATAAATTAAAAATTAATAATAAATGAAATAAATAAATTTAACTAGAAATTAAATAGGAAGCAATTTAATAAAGTTGACATAAAAATATTAAGTGATAAAAATTAATTACATATATAATCAAGCAGAATTGAGTAGTTTGATGTTACAATGGAGAAAATGAAAAGTTTTTTTACAAATTAAATTGAAAAGAATAAAAAGTTTTAAGTTCTGTTAATAAAAATAAGAAAAAAATGAGAATAGAAATAGTAATTAGTTAAAATTGATTTTAATTAAATAAATTTATCACTCTCATTACTAATGCACGTCTAGATTTTCAAATATCTATTTTAGTGTATGAATTAATTATTTTATTTAAGAAAAATGGGCTAAATTTCTATCTCATTCTATAACATTCTAAACTATTCTGAAAATATCATTCTTTATTAACAATAGTAATTAACAATAATTAACAATTTCTAGATAATTGTAGAAGAAGTGTAATACCCTCTAATCCTACTGCATGATGGCAAAGTCAGATGATACTACGTGCTATATTTTTATTATTTTCTTGATTTTCTAATAAAATTATATATTTATTTATCTTTCTGCATATTAATATCTTAGGCTAGAACTAGAAAGATATAAGGGATACGATAGTTTTTGCAGTCTCGACTGTTCTTAACTCAATGCCTATGTAATAATATTATATCAACGCTATGCATCTATTATATATCAAATATAACATATTTGCGCCTATAGAATATCAACGTTACGACACTTTTCACACCTTATAGTTTTTCCGATTGAAATGCCAACCTGTCCAACTCACTAGTTTTAGATCATATATTTTGTAATCAATATGATTACTTATTTATGTTCTATTATCAATTACAATATCAATAAATTTCTTCTTGTTAATAAAATCTTAAATCAGTCAGTCAACAGTAACATATTTGTTCATGTATATAGATTAACTCAATAATCAAATTAGAATAAAATAAACTAAAATAAAATTAATTGCCTAAACACATGAACATAGACCTTCAATAAAAAAATTTTCATGCATTCTCTTAATTCAATTCCACATTAATTTTTCTATAATTATTGTCTTTTCTACAATCAAAGGATGCCTTTGTAGCCATATTTTAATGTAAATATGTAAATCTCATTACAACTTAAAATTTTAAGAAGGCACTATATTATTATTATTATTATTATTATTATTATTATTATTATTATTATTATTATTATTATTATTATTAAAAATTCACTTTTATATTAAACTAAATAATTAAAAACAGTATCACCTAAACCTACACTTTTCATTTATATAATTAACCTTACTTTTTACACTAATTAATCCACTCACTCTTTATTTGTACACACAAGCATACGCATATTATCACAGACTTGGTCTTTTCACTATCAACGACTGCGCAGTACTAGTAATCCTTCCCAATCGAATGCTAGTCAGTCTCTCCCTTATATGCTAGAAAATGCTAGCAAGTGAGTAAATATGCTAATAGAATTTTAAAAGGCAAAAGAGTTGGAAACTTGGAGAATGCTTTGTATTACTCAAGAGAGCTTGTTACAACTTGTGTGTATCACAAATGAGGAGCTAAGGGGTATTTATAGGCTTCCACCTCAATGGACGGCTAGGATCAATTTGATATAATAGTTCATATTGCGTATTTAGAATTTTCTACATCATTCTATACTTTACAAGAAATATCTACACATATGTACACTTCTCTAGAATAATCTACAAGTGTGTAGAATGTGGTGGAGAAGTCTAGAGAATTGGTGATTGAACCTCCATGGTGCGTGACATTCTCCCCCACTTAATATGGCGATGTCCTTGTAGCGTCCCTTTCATAGGCCTCAATCATGTCCTTGTAGGCCCAAAGGTTGAGCTTGTGCTCCTAACTTGATTCGCTAAATGGCAACCCCTTCCATTTGACAAAGTACTCAGCATAACTTGGATGGGTGCCACACCTTGGAATTACTTGATGTGCCAAGATGTCTTTGGCCTCATGTTCGGGCAATGTAGTGATGGTCATAGGTGCTCTCTTCGACTCGCTCTAGCTTGGTTCCTCTTTGTCGGCATGGAATGGCTTTAGAAAGTTCATATGGAACACCATATGCATCTCTAACTATGAAGGCAAAGGTAAGCGATAGGCTAACTTGCCAACACATTTCTCCATAGGGAATGGTCCCTCATAGTGCCTAACCAATCCTTTGTGCACATTAGCAAACCTTCAGCTTTGGTGTGGGAAGAGCTTCACCATTACTAAGTCCCCCTCAAACTCTAAGTGCCTTCATTTGGTATCGGCCCACTTCTTCATCCTCTTGGCGGCCTTTGCCAAATAAGCTCATTCCATGACAGACTTCTCATGCCATCCTTTGGTAAACTTGAAGGCGGATGGGCTAGGACCTTTATACCCCATGGCCAATGTGTGTGGAATCATTGGCTGCTGCCCTATTGCTAACTCGAATGGACTAGCACCCGTTGACTCGCTCTTTTGCAAGTTGTATGAGAATTGGGCTATATCTAGCAATTTTGCCTAATCCTTTTGGTTGGCACTCACATAATGCCTTAAGTACAACTCTAATAAGGCATTCACCCTTTTGGTTTGCTCATCGGTTTGAGGATGAAAGCTTGTGGAGAAGTTAAGCTCCGACCCCAGTAGCTTGAACAACTCCATCCAAAATCGCCTAGTGAAACGAGTATCTCTATTGCTCACAATTGTTTTTGGGATGCCCTAATACATGACTAAATGCTTGAAAAACAAACGAGTAGCATCTTCGATAGAAAATGTTGTTGGTACGGGAATGAACACCCCATACTTGCTAAATCGATCCACCACCACCATGATGTTACTACATCAATCGGACTTGGGGGTAGGCATGTGATGAAATCCATAGAGATACTTTCCCAAGGCTTCTCAGGAATGGGTAATGGTTCCAATAGGCCCTCCAAATCGTGTTGCTTTCCCTTGTCTTGTTGGCACATAAGATAAGTCTTCACATATAGCTTGATATCATCACGCATATAGGGCCAATAGTAGGCACGCTCCACAAGTGCCAACGTACGCTTCGTACCAGGATGTCCCGCCTATTGAGAATCATGGCACTCCTTAATGATTTCCTTCCTCAAACCTTGCCATTTTGGCATATACACTCAATCTCCTTTGGTGGTAAGCACCCCATCCCTTAGCCAAAATTTGCGTGTCTTCCCTTGACTTGCCAATTCTACTAACTTTTTGGCTTGTGGGTCATGCTCAAGTCCCTCCTTAATTCGATACACCAAGGGAAATGTCGGGCTTGTGATGGTAGCCAACTCAACCTTTCTACTAAGTACATTAACCACCAAGTTAGCCTTGCTTGGCTTATACTCCATCACAAAGTTGAACTCGGCAAAAAAGGCTTGCCAACAAATTTGCTTCGGTAGTAACTTCTTTTGCTTGAGGAAGTAACTCATGGCCACATTGTTGGTCTCGATAATGAACTTGGAACCCAACAAGTAATGCCTCTAAGTTCATAAGTAGTGTACTACAACAGTCATCTCTTTCTCTTGGACTGTGTAGCGACGTTTGGCATCATTGAGCTTATGGCTCTCATAGGCAATAGGATGGCCTTTTTGCATTAAGACTCCACTAAGTACAAAATCGAAAGCATCGGTATGCACTTCATATGGCTTGGTGTAGTCGGGTAGGGCTAAGACAGGCTCTTAGGTCACTTTCTCTTTAAGGGCCTCAAATGCTCTTTGGCACTTCTCATCCCAATCCCATGCCTTATTCTTCTTTAATAAGTTGGTGAGGGTTGCGACAATGGAGGAGAAGCCTTTGATGAACCTTTGGTAATAGTTGATGAGGCCAAGGAAGGACTGTAGCTCGGTCACCTTCTTTGGTGGCTCCTAATCCACAATTGCTTGAATCTTGGACTTGTCCATACGTAGGTTGCCACCGCCCATAATAAGCCCTAAGAACATTACTTCTTGTTGAGCAAAGACACATTTTTCCTTCTTGACATACAATTCATTTTCCCTCAATACTTGGAAGACTTGATGCAAATGTTCGACATGCTCTTTCAAGGTCTTGCTATAGACCACTATGTCATCTAATTATACTACCACAAACTTGTCTAAGAAGAGTTGGAAGACTTTGTTCATAAGGGTCCAAAATGTGGCAGGGGCATTGGTGAGTCCAAAAGGCATGACTAAGAATTCAAAGGAGCCATACCTCATAACACATGTAGTCTTTGGCTCATCTCCAACTGCTATCCTCAATTGATTGTAGACCAATCTCAAATCAAGTTTTGTGAACCATCGTTCATCACCAAGTTGATCGAAGAGATCGACTATCAAGTGAATGGGATATTTGTTCTTGATCGTGATCTTATTGAGTGCCCTATAGTTGATGCACATTCGAAGTGACCTATCTTGCTTCTTTTTGAAAAGCATGGATGCACCATAAGGAGCCTTATATGGTCGAATATAGCCCCCCTCTAACAATTCTTTCAGCTGTATCCTTTAATTCTTCAGGCTCAGGATGCGCCATCCTATAGGGGACCACGGTAGGTGAGCTTGCACTAGATACCAATTCAATTTTATGATCCACCTCTCTTTGGTGGAAGCTTCTTTGGTAACTCGAGGGTATGACATATTTGAACTCTTCGAGGATATGGGAGACTTCCTTAGGTATATGTTCTATTGGCACATCCTTCTCTTCTTTGAGTGTCACAAGGAATATGGGTTATGCCTTCTTTAATCCCTTAGAGAGTTGCATGGTTGATAGTTGTTTGGCTTGTAGACTTGCCTCCCTAGCTAGAGGCACAATGCATGTATTGCCTTCCTCTAGTATGCGTATTGTATTAGTACAAGGAATAGGCACAGCTTTGACTTGGTCCATGAATTCCATGCCCAACACAATTACATAATCATCCATATGCATAATTGAAAAGTCTACTAAGCCTTGCCAATCACCAAGTCTTACCTCGACGCCATGTGCAACTCCATAAGTGGACTTGGCATCAGAGTTAACTGCCTTAAGCCATCCTTTCTCCTTCGTGTACTTGATGCCTAGTCGATCAGCTTCCTTTACTTCGAGGAATTGTGGCTAGCACCCGTGTCTACTAATGCTTTCACGATATGCTTGCCAACTTTAGCTTCAATGTACAAGCGGCCCTTCCTTTTGGACTTTGGCATCTCTACTTTGGCCTTCATGGAATTAAGGAATTTTAAGGACCCCATCTTTGTCTCCTCATATTGATGGTCCTCTTCCTCCCTCTCCTTGACTAGGGTGGAAAGCTTGGCCTTCTTCGGGCATTCTCATGCCTTATGTGGCCTATTACAAAAGAAGCATTTAATAATTGGCTTATTTCCACCCTTATCTTCTTTAGTGCTCTTGCCCTTATTGAACTTATAAGAGCTCTCCTTGCTTTGGTGGGTATCTCCACCACACTTTCCTTTGACATCCTTATCCTTAGTGGACTTAGGCTTGTCACTTTTCTTGAATTCGAAAAGAGATTTGGCAATGGAAATTGCGGTGGTAAGATATTGGGTACCACGTCTCTCGATCTCTAACTTAGCCCAATGTTGCAACCCATCCATAAAGGCAAAAAGGGCCTCCTTATTGGGATAGTCAGGAATTTCCAAGAGCACTTCGAAGAACTCTTTCATATAATCGCGTATGCTCCGCTTTTGTATGAGATGCCTAAGCTTTGCCCTTGCCTCGTGCTTGGCATTCTCGGGATAGAATTGCCTTTTGAGTTCTTTCTTGAACTCGTCCCATATATTGATGGTGCAAGTCCCCTACTCGATGTCGCTATACCTCCTCCTCTACCATACCATCACAGTATCAACTAGGTAGAGTGAGGCATGGTCCACCTTCTTGGCATCTTCTGCTACGCCAAGTGCCTTGAAGTATTGCTCTAAGCTCTATAGAAAATTGTTAATCTCTTTCTCATTCCTTAAGCCATTATACGATTTTGGCTTAAGAACATCCACCTTCGAAGGAGGGGTGACTACTATCGGGCTGGTAACACCTCCACTTTGAGCAATAACTTTCTTGTAAAGGGTTAGTTCCTCTTTGGTCTCCACCAATTCGGCAACTACCCCAGCAAGTTCATCCTTGAGATTTAGAATCTCAACACGAAGGGTCTCTTCCAAGGCCTTCACTTGGTCTTGACATGTAGCTATGATAATGTTCACGGCACCTTGCAACTCGCTTTGGAGTTCTTCTCTCCCCGTCTCAAGCTCCTCGATGTGTTAGTCCACCTCCTCGAACTTCTCTTGCCCCTCGGCTATAGCAAGCTCCACCTTTGCAGGCCTCGCGTTCATGTCAACCAAGACATCCCTCGACCTTGATCTCCCTCTCTTTGATTACTTGCTCTCATCGGTTACCACCATGTGAATAGTCTCACTTGAACCTACCATCTTTACTCAAATCGAGCTCTGATACCAACTGTCACGGGCTTGGTCTTTTCACTACCAACAACTGTGTGATACTAGCAATCCTTCCTAATCGAATGCTAGTCAGTCTCTCCCTTGTATGCTAGAAAATGCTAGCAAGTGAGTAAGGATGCTAATAAAACTTTGAATGGCAAAAGAGGTGAAAACTTGGAGAATGCTTTGTATTACTCAAGAACGTTTGTTACAATTTGTGTGTATCACAAATGAGGAGCTAAGGGGTATTTATAGGCCTCCACCTACTCAATGGATGGCTAGGATCAATTTGATCCAATAGTCCCTATTGCTTATCTAGAATTTTCTACATCATTCTATACTTTACAAAAAATATCTACACATATGTACACTTCTCTAGAATAATCTACAAGTGTGTAGCATATGGTGGAGAAGTCTAGAGAATTGGTGATTGAACTTCCACACGCACACACAATCACCCACACAAGCACACACAATCACCCACACAAGCACACTGACACACACACCACCCACACAAAGAAACGGCCAATTGGCCTATTATACGGCAAATTAATGAGTACATATTTCTAGTAATTGTTAATTATTATTAATCAACAATTATATTTTAAAATTAGTTTTAAAATGTTATAAAATAAAGTAGAAATTTACCCTCTTTTTCTTATATAATTAAATAATAATATATTAAAATATATATTTAAAAATCTAGATATGCAATACCGGTGAAAGTAAGGTATTAATTTTAACTAATAACTAATTTTTTCTCTTTTTTATCTTTACTAACTGATCACAAAACTTTTTATTTATTTATTATTATTTAATTTACTTAAATTTTTTTAAATTTTCTCTATAGATTTCAAATTTAAATTATTATTATTTTTTTCTTTTATTTTAATTTTGTTAACCTTAGGGTGATTGCTCTCTATTTTGATATTGATATTCAAATTAAATGTTACTAACTTCTTTGTTGAGTGTTGTTTTGATAGTGTTCAAAGTTTCAGCATATTTGGTTATGGTTTCCTCATTGAACAACTCAAATATTTCCTAAAGACATGTAACTCCCAACCGGGATAGTAATCTCCCGACCGGGACACAAGTACAGACTGGGAAATCATATGTCTTGACCAGAAAAATGTTACCTCCCAATATTTCAAAGTTCCAGTAGCAAAAGTAGACCAGGAAAGGTGATGTCCCAACCGGGACAAGTAATTTTCAGACCGGGACAAGAAGTTCCCGACTGGGACTGTAGTACAGACCAAGTAAATCAAATGTCCAGACCGGGAAATACTACAGGATAATGATCCAAAAGTTTCAGTAACAAAAGCAGATCGGGACATGGTATGTCCCGATCGGGACATTTATTTTCTCGACCGGGAGAGGTTGCAGTCCAAGCAAGAAATTCAAAAGGACATGACCGTTGAAGAGGAGACACCACCAAAGTGTGCCATATCATCAGAAATTCAAAAACAGTCAAAGTCAAACTGACTTAGGTCCCGATTAGGAATATAGGTCCCGACCAGGACACTTTCAAAGCAAGCAGACCCAAGTTCTCGGCAGTGGCATCATTGGACAAGTCCCGACCGGGACACAGGGAGTTTCGACCGGGAACATTGAACAAAAACTAGCTGTTGGGTGTTTCAGTCAACCAAAAGCTGTTACATATCAAAATTGGGTATTTTCCGACCAGGAAAGCCATATTCCTAACCGAGACATCTCTCTCTGTAGATAGCATTTAATGCAATTGCAAGAGAATGTTAGAAAGAGTTATGACACCACTTTGTAATTACTATTTGGTAGGTAATCAGTATAAATACCTTACCAAAAGGCCATTTAAGATAATCCAATAACTTAACAAGTGCCAAAACTCTTGCAATTTGTTTTCTCAATCTTTTCATTAATTGTTTTGTGTAAGGGTTCAAGTGTTAATCTTCAAACACTTGGGTGGTCTTGTAATTGGGTTATGTGAGCCAAATTACAAGGAATTAGTTGTTGTATGAGCCATACACAAGAGATATTTGGGTTGAGTGTTAGCCTTGGTAAAACACCTAGTTGGGAGTGATCTAGTTAAAACTCTAAATTGTAATCTAAGTGATTAGATTAGTGAATACCCAATCAAAGTTGGGGAGAGAAGTAGGGTTAGTTAATACCCGAACCTCTATAAAATTTGTGTCTCAATCTTCACAAACTCTTTCAACTACCTTGTGAGTGCAAAATTTTTTTAACTTCCCACCAATTCATCCCCCCCTCCCCTTCTTGATGATTGTTTGGGCAACATTTGGTATTAGAGCAAGGTCTAGAAGTCAAGCTTAATCAGCTCTAGCAAAGATCTACGATGGCCTAAGAAGGATTCCAAGGCCTCAAACCTTATTTTGATGGGTCAAACTATGCCCATTAGAAGTTTAGAATGGAGGCATATTTGTATAGTGAAGGCATTAATGTGTGGGATAGTGTTCGCAAATAATGGACACCACCAACAAGGAAGAACGCTGAAGGAGAGGATGAGCCTCTTCCAAGAGATGAGTGGATTGAACCACACAGAAGAGCAAATGGCAAGAACAAGAAGGCAATGACCATCCTATCAACCTCTCTTTCTCTTGAAGAGTGTGGAAGAGTTCAACATTGTCCAATCACCTACAATATGTGGATGACTTTGGAGAACTACAATGAAGGAACAAAGCAAGTTCGTTGAAGGAAGGTTCAATTTCTAATGAATGAGAATAAACTCTTCAAGATGAAGCCAAATGAGGCCATCACCGATATGACAAACCATATACTCTCCATTATCAACAATATGAAGAAATATGGAAGAAATACAAGTCTTGAAGATGTAAACAAAAAAATCTTGAGAAGTCTTCTAATAAAGGACTATGGATCAAGGGTGGAGGTATAGAGGAAGCCAATGAGGATTTGGGCACCATTCCTACCAATGTGCTCATTGGCAAGCTTCTAACACATAAGATGGCTCTCATGAGAGAAAAAGAGCTTGAAGGAGAAGGAGAGAAGAAGAAGCCTCTTGCTCTTAAGGCAAGCACCACCTCCTCAAAGGCTCAAGACTTAGACCTCATTAGTGATGTGGGGGTAAGTGAAGAAGAGGTGCTATCTAGAAGAATCAAAAGAATGGTAGTCAACAAGTATGGAACTATAAAAAACTACAAGCAAAGAGCCTTAAAATTCAAAGGTTCCTCATCCAACTTCAACAAAAACAAAGAGGAGATGAAGTGCTATGAATATGGGAAGAAAGGCCACATTAAATCTGAATGTCCAAGGCTTAAGAAGTACAAGGGCAAGTCTCACAAGGATGGAGGGGACAAGGGCCATAAAGCTACATGGGATGATCCTACATCAAGTGATAATGAGGAGAACCAAGAAGATGTAGCCAACTTGTGCTTCATGGCTTTAGAGGACAACTCTAATAAGGTATGCCTTAAATCCTCAAGCAATGAAAATGTATGGCTCTTGGATAGTGGATGTTCAAGGCACATGATCGGAAACAAAAGCCTCTTCACTAGTCTCAAACATATTGATAGAGGTAAGGTTACCTTTGGGAACAATGCTAAGCGTAAGGTAATTGGCATTGGTTCCATGGGACTAAATGGTATTTCAATCATTGATGATGTAATGCTTGTGATGGTTTAAAGCACAACCTCTTAAGTATGACTCAATTATGTGACAAGGGAAACAAAGTCACCTTTAGCTCCAATGAATGTTTAGTGATCTCTTTATATGGTCAAGAAATATTCAAAGGAGAAAGAGATGACAACACTTACATAATTGACTTACACAAGTTATCTAATGTTTCTTCTAGTTGTCTTATGTCTATTAGTGAAGAATCTTGGCTATGGCATAGAAGATTTAGACATGCAAACATGGATTTAATTCAAAGTCTTAGCAAAGATGAACTAGTAGATGGACTACCAAAAGTCAAATATTTGAAGGACAAAACTTGTAAGCCATGTCAAAGAGGCAAGCAACACATATCATCCTTCAAAATCAAAAATTGTGTAAGCATATCTAGACCTCTTCAACTATTGCATCAAAATCTATTTGGACCTAGTAGAGTTGAAAGCTTGGGTGGAAAACACTATGCATTTGTTATTGTTGATGATTATTCTAGATTCACTTGGGTAATTTTCTTAGCTCATAAAAGTGATACTTTTGAAAACTTTAAGTACTTCGCCAAAAGAGTTCAAAATGAGAAGAGATATTACATCTCTAAAATTAGAAGTGATCATGGCCAAGAATTTGAAAATGAAATTTTTGAAAATTATTGTTTAGAAAATGGTATTTCTCATGATTTTTCAACACCAAGAACTCCTCAACAAAATGGAGTAGCTGAGAGAAAAAAATAGAACATTGGTAGATATGGCTAGAACAATGCGTAATGAATATGGCCTCCCAACTTATTTTTGGGCAGAAGCCACTAATACGGCATGCTATATTGTAAATCGTGTTTTTAAAAGACCAATTTTGAATAAAACCTCTTATGAGCTTTGGAATGGAAGAAAACCCAAGATTTCATATCTTAGAGTATTTGGTTGCAAATGCTTCATATTATATACCAAGGACAATCTTGGAAAATTTGCCTCAAAGTCAGATGAAGGCATATTTCTTGGCTATTCCACCTCTAGCAAAGCCTATAGAGTATTTAATAAAAAAACATTAGTTGTTGAAAAGTCTATGCATGTTAATTTTGATAAGTCCTATACACTTGATCTTGGGGAAGGCATTTCTTTGAATGATGTTGTAGGCTTTATGGAAAAACTCAACCTTGATCAAGGAGAACAAGAAATACCCCTAAAGAAGAATGACCTTGATAAGGAACAACTACAAGTGGAGGAACAATCCCAAGCTCAAGAGCAAGAGACAAATGAGCTACCAAGGGAGTGGAGATATGCAAGAAACCACCCAAAGGAGCAAATTATTGGTGATCCCTCAAAAGGTGTAAGTACTCGTTCAAAATTCCTTGATTCTAATCTTGCTTGTGTTTCTCAAATTGAGCCAAAGTCAATTAGTGAGGCTTTGGATGATAAAAGTTTGGTGATTGCTATGCAAGAGGAACTCAATCAATTTGAGAAAAATAAAGTTTGGGCCTTGGTTCCAAGACCTAGTGACTACTCAATCATTGGTAGTAAGTGGGTCTATAGGCATAAATTGGATGAGGATGGTAACATCATAAGAAATAAGGCTAGATTGATTGCCAAAGGATACAACCAAGAGGAAGGCATTGATTATGATGAAACATTTGCCACCATAGCAAGATTAGAAGCCATACATATTTTGTTAGCATATGTATGCCATATGAATTTTAAGCTTTTTCAAATGGATGTAAAAAGTGCATTTTTAAATGGTTTTATATCAAAAGAAGTATATGTTGAACAACCACCCGGTTTTGAAAATCATGCTTTTCCAAATCATGTCTATAAATTAACTAAGGCTTTATACAGATTAAAGCAAGCCCTTACAGCATGATATAAAAGACTAAGTGTTTTTCTATTAAAAAATGGTTTTTCAAAAGGACATGTTGACACAACTCTTTTTATAAAAAAGCATAAGCATGACACTCTCATTATTCAAATTTATGTTGATGATATCATCTTTGGATCTACTAATGAGAATTTTTGCCAAGAATTTGCTAAGTGTATGACTAGAGAATTTGAAATGAGCATGATGGGAGAGCTCAAATTTTTCCTTGGACTCCAAATCAAGCAAGGCAAAGATGAAATCTTTATCAATCAATCCAAGTACACAAAGGAATTGATCAAGAAATTTAGGATGGATAAATGTAAGAATGCCAAGACTCCAATGAGTACATCAACAAAATTGGATAAAGATGATAAGGGTAAAGCTATTGATGAAAAGCTTTATAGAGGTATGATCGGCTCACTTCTTTATTTAACCACCTCTAGACCCGACATTATATATAGTGTATGCTTATGTGCAAGGTTTCAATTATGTCCTAAAGAATCACACTTGAATGCAGTAAAAAAAATTTTAAAATATCTTCATGGCACTATGCACTTATGACTATGGTATCCTAGAAATTCTTCATTTCATATCATTGGTTTCTCAGATGCTGACTATGCCGGTAGTCTGTTGGATAGAAAAAGCACGTCCGGAATGTGTCACTTTATTAGAGAGTGTTTGGTTTCTTGGCATAGCAAGAAATAAGTTTCGGTAGCCTTGTCCACCGCCGAAGCTGAATATGTGGCTGCTGGTTGTTGTAGCACTCAAGTCCTTTGGATGAAGCAACAATTAAAGGATTATGGTCATGACATTGACCATATTCCAATTAAGTGTGATAACATAAGTGTCATAAACCTCTCTAAAAATCCCATTCAACACTTTAGAAGTAAGCACATTGACATTAGACATCATTTCTTAAGAGATCATGTTGAAAATGATGATATAGTGTTAGATTTTATTGACACTGAAAACCAACTTGTGATATATTTACCAAGCCCCTAAATGATGAAAGGTTTTCTTTTATAAAAAGAGAGTTTGGTATGCTTGATGGGAGCACTTTGATTTAAGAAAACTTTAAATCTTGTTTTTGCATACAATTTGTTGTTCATGTATGTTCTTTACTTACTTGATATGAATTATGAACTTTAGGGATAATGAACTTCCTTTTTCTCCTAAGAATTCTTGGAGACCCTATAACTCCTGCTCGAGAACAATGTCCCGCTCGGGACATTTTGCCTCCCGCTCGCAACTTCTTGGTCATCGATTTGACAGTTGCAATTTCTACTCTCCCACTTGGAAAGCCCCACTTCCTAGTCGGGACATTTAAATTTTATTTGATCATTGCACCTTTTCTAATGTACACGCTCAAGAAGCCTCATGTCCCCTTCGGGACTCGTTCAAAATTTAATTTTTTTCCGACTGTTAGAGGGCTTTCGGTCGGGAACCCCTATGTCTCGATCAGGACTCATTGGATGGCAGCCTTTTTATAACTACCACCAATCAATTTTTCAGACATTTACTCCCCTCAAACATTAACATACCCCTTCAACCCCTATAAATACCTCATTATTTTCCTTTTTCTCCTCACAATTGCATCAATACTCTTCCTCTCTTCCAACTTTTCAACAAAAATCTCCAAATTCTCTGCACAGTCACCCTCTCTAAATGGAACCAAAAGTTGGCACCTACAAATCAAAAGCCTCAAAAGGCAAAGGGGTGGCTACTTCCACCCAATTGTCCTCCTTTCAAGATATCTTCGATGCCTTCTCCAAGGAGGAGAAGAAAACATATGCCAATATTAACTCCAAAAAGTTCATTTCAAATAGAACTCTTAATGTTGAAGATCTTGACAAGTTGGGTGTCAAAGATGAAGTTTTGGGCACTCTTGACAAAATGGGATGGACCAGATTTGTCATGCCTTTTGAAGATGGCCATGATGAACTCACCATTGAGTTCCTTTCCACTCTCCAAGTCATCAAGGATGCCAAACACCTTCTTGGCTACTATGGGCTCCAATTTCGTCTCTTTGGCCAACCAAAAGAGGTGACAAAGCATCAACTTGCTGATGCCTTTGGGTTCAAAAAGGAGGGCCTTATCAACACACAAGCCATGCATCTCTCTCCTCTTGATGTATGGAAAGAAATTTCTCTTAAAACTAGGCTTGATAAGAGATCAAATGCCAAACACATCAAGACCCTTTCTCACTTCGTCCTCTATAGAATCATCACCTTCACCATCGATGCAAAGAGTGAAAGTAATGAGAAAGTCACCCACAAAGACCTTCTCTACCTCTATGCCATGGTTCATAATCGACCTACTGACACGGCCCATCTTCTTATTGATAAATTTCAGTCCATGGCCTCCACCACCAAAGGCACAATTTCACTCCATGCCCAAATTACCTTTCTTGCAAGGCATCTTAAACTAATGACAACTGAAAATTGTGCACTTCTCGCTTCCTCTTGCTCTCAATATGAAAGCTTCTTGGATATCCAATATCTTTTAAATTGCAAGGCAATTGTAAGACCATCCAAGGATATTGATTCCTTCTTCTATACATTTGGGGAACATAGTGCCCAAAAAGCTACTCAAGAAGCCACAAGGAAAAGGGCAAGACTTTCAATAGGAGGAGAAGGTCCAAGTGCACAAGAGATGCCACCTCCACCACCACCTCCTCAACCACAACAACTCATTTTGCAAAGTCTTTATGATTTTCAAATGTAATCCTTCACCACTTTGAAGGATATGATGCAACATCTCCACCTTGACATTCAAAGCACGCAAGGGCAACTCAATTTGAATGTATGTACCCATAGCTTTGAATAAGCCCCACCATTTGAGGGGAAGCAAGGTGAAGAGGAAGAAGAAAATGGTGGAGATGAAGAGGAGGGTAATGATGAAGAAAGAGATGATTAGTTTAGAATTTGTCTCTTACATTTTCTTTTTGTCTATCCATGATTGTGTTCTTTCTTTAATTCATTAATAAAATTGTCTTTGTCTTCTTTATATCCTCTAAATATTTCATTCTTTTTGATATTGACAAAGGGGGAGAAGCAATATCTAAGCAAAAATTTAAAATTTAAACTTTCCTTATTAGGTATTAAGGTTGACTTTTTGACTTTTGCCCTTTAATATGTTTTACATCTTCAAATGATATGAAACTTTGAATACATATTACTCAATGTGTTAATTTGATTATAGAACTATCAATTTGATATTTTTGCCTAGTTTGATTTTCAAAATCAAAAAGGGGGAGATTGTTAACCATAGGGTGATTACTCTCTATTTTGATCTTGACAATCAGATTAATTGTTACTAACATCTTTGTTAAGTGTTGTTTTGATAGTGTTCAAAGTTTCAGCACATTTGGTTAAGGTTTCCTCATTGAACAACTCAAGAATTTCCTAGAGAAGTGTAACTCCCGACCGGAACACAAGTACAGACCGGGAAGTAACATGTCCAGACCGGAAAAATGTTGTCTCCAAGTGTTTCAAATTTTCAGTAGCAAAAGCAGACCAGGACATGCATTTTCCAGACTGAGATAAAAATGTCCCAACTAGGACTATAGTACAGACTAAGCAAAGCAAGTGTCCAGACCGAAAAACTTTGCAGGATGATGACTCAAAAGTTCTAGTAGCAAAAGCCGACCGGGACACTCAGTTTCCCGACCGGGAATGGTTGCAGTCTGAGCGGGATATTCAAAAAGATGTGACTGTTGAAGAGGAGATACCACCAAAATATGTCACATCATTAGAAAGTCAAAGACACTCTTAGTCAAACTAACTTTGGTCCCGACCGGGAATGGTGGTCTCGACCGAGACTCATTCAAAGCCAAGAAGACCCAAATTCCTGGCAGTATCATCATCGGGCAAGTTCCGACCGGGACACATGGAGTCCCGATCGGGAAAATTGAATGAAAACTAGCCATTGAGATTTTTAGTCAATCAGAAGCTGCCAATATCAAAATTGGTATTTCCCGACCGGGAAATCATGGTTCCCAATCGGGACACTTCTCTCTACAGACTGCATTTAATGCACTTGTAAGAGAATGTTAGAAAGAGTTATGACACCACTTTGTAACGGCTAATTGGTAGGTAATCAGTATAAATACCTTACCAAAAGGCCATTTAAGCAAATCCAACAACTTAACAAGTGCCAAAACTATTGCAATTTATTTTCTCAATCTTTTTCATTCATTGTTTTGTGTAAGGGTTCAAGTGTTAATCTTAAAACACTTGGATTGTCTTGTAATTGGGTAATGTGAGCCAAATTACAAGGAATTGGTTGTTATGTGAGCCACAAAAACACAAGGAAAAATTGGGTTGAGTGTTAGCCTTAATGAAACACCTAGTTGGGATTGAGCTTGTTAAAACTCTACAATTGTAATCTAAGTGATTAGATTAGTGAATATTCAATCTAAGTTAAGGAGAGGAGTAGGGTTAGTTAATACCCGAACCTCTATAAAATTTGTGTCTCAATCTTCTCTAACTTCTTCTATTACCTTGTGAGTGCAAAATTTTTTAACTTCCCACCAATTCATCCACCCCCCCCCCTCCTTGGTGATTGTTTGGGCAACAACTTTCACTATCAATGCTAGAAGTGAAAGCAATGAAAAAGTCACCTATGAAGACATCCTCTAACTCTATGCAATGATTCACCATAAACCTCTTGAAACTACTCCTCTTCTTCTTGACAAGTTCATCTCCATGGCCGCCAGCACCAAAAGCACCATTTCCCTCTATGCCCAAATCACTTATCTTGCAAAATACCTTAACCTCATAGCGGAGGAAAACACCTCTCTTCTCACTTCCTTTTGCTTTCAATTTGAAAACTTCTTGGATATCCAATACCTTTTAAATTGCAAAGTAATTGCAAGGCCTTTCAAGAAAGTGGATTAATACTTTTATGCCTTTGGAGAGCATAGAGCCCAAAAGGCAACCCAGGAAGTTTTAAGGAAATGTTTAAGGCTATCCATAGGAGGATAAGCCTCAAGCACTCAAGTTGTGCCTCCTTAAGCAACGCCTCAACCCAAACATGCCACTTTGCAAAGTCTATATGACTTGCAAATAAGGTCTTTCAACACCATGAGAGACATGATGCAACACCTTTATTTGGACATTCAAAGCAAGCAAGGCCAATTGGACCTTCATATTTGCACGTATAGTTTTGAAGAGGAGAATCCATTTGAGGGGGGAGCAAAGCACTCAAGAGGAGGAGAAAGAAGAAGAAGAAGAAGAAGAAGAAGAAGAAGAAGAAGAAGAAGCAGTAGAAGAAGAAGAAGAAGAAGAAGAAGAAGAAGAAGAAGAAGAAGAAGAAGAAGAAGAAGAGCCTCTTTGTTTTTTAGCCTTCGTGTTTTATTTTCCTTATCTCCTTTAGGCTAGGTATCTTAGATATGTGGCAAATCATGCTTAGATCACACATGTTTCATCTTATGTAACACATTTCCTTTTCATAATAAAATGTTTGATTGTTGTTTTCTTCTCCCTAATGATTGCTTTTGCATGTATTCTTTTTTATCCTGCCAAAGGAGGCGAAGAACTATGAAAACTTAAGCAAAAACCATATTAACTTTCAGATTGCTAACTTCATTAACAATGTTGACTTTTAACAATATCGTTTGACTTAAGTTATTCTATAAGTAATCTTGGGTCAAATGATGCGAAACTTCGTATGCATATTCTTTAGTACTTAAATTTGATATATGCACTATCAATTTGCTATTTTTACTTAGTTTGGTTGTCAAAATTAAAAAGGGGCAAATTGTTGACCTTAGGGCGATTTCTCTCCATTTTGATCTGGACAATTGAATTAAATGTCATTAATATCTTCATTTAGTGTTGTTTTGATAGTGTTCAAAGTTTCAACACATTTGGTTTTGACTTCCCTAATGAACTAGTCAAGTATTTCATGAGGACATATAAATCCTAATCGGGACAAGAATCTCCCGATTGGGACCATGCTACAGATCGGGAAAATTATGTCTAGACTGGAAAAGATTAGCTCTTGGTTTTCTAGAGTTCCAGTAGCCAATGCAAATCGGGATAAGTCCAGTCCCGACTAGAAAAGCACAGTTTTATACCAGGAAAGGTTGAGGCCCAATCAGGAAATTCGAATGGACATTACCGTTGAGAGGAGCCTCTACCAAAATGTGACATATCATCTGGGAAGTTAAAACAGCCAAGCTTGATTGACCAAGGTCTCGACCGGGAATAGGTGTCCTGACCAGGAAACATTCAAAGTCAACAATTCAAAGTCCCTAGTCAAGGCATCATTGAGCAAGTCCCAACAGGAAAAATTGGAGTCTCGATAGGGAAAATCATATAGGAGCTAGCCGTTGGAGCTATCAACCAACTAGACGATGCCACGTGTCAGCTTCGGCCATTTTCCGACCTGAAAACCACTTTCCCGATCGAGAAAGTTATGAAAGAGTTATGACATTGATTTGTAACAATTATTTGGTAGGAAATCAATATCAATATCTACCAAAAGGCCATTTTATTTATCCAACTACTTTCTAAGTGCTAAAACTCTAGCAATTTATTTTGTCAATCTTTCTTTAATTGATTGTTTTGTAAGGGTTTAAGTGTTAGCCTTCAAATATTTGAGTTATCTTGTAATTGGGTAATGTGTGAGCCAAGTTACAAGGAATTGGTTATTGTGTAAGCCATCAAAATACAAGGAAAATTTTGGGTTGAGTGTTAGCCTTGGTAAAATACCTAATTGGGAGTGAACTAGTTAAAACTCCATTTGTTATTAGTGAATACTCAATTGTGATTGGAAAGAGGAGTAAGGTTAGTTAACACATGAATCTCTATAAATTTCTTATATCTTACTTCTTCTAAATTCTCTTTTCTTTATGAAGTGCAAAAATTTGATTTTTTCCACCAATTTATCCCCCCTTCTTGGTTATTGTTTGGGCAATAATAACGCTGACTAAGCAGCTTATTTGTCAAAACGTTCAAACATGTCATCAATTTTTTCTACCAAATCGGGTAGAATATATAAATTGATAAAAAAATCAAAAGTCAGTTCACTTAATTAAAAAAATTGAAAATAATTATTTTTGATACAATCCTAAAAATTTAGTTTTGTTTGGTAATTTAGCTTATATTTTTTATGGAAGCAAATCATATGGTACAAGAAAGTGCTTCGGATTTTGCCCTTAATTGTTAATCTAAGGAAAATTTTACCATTTACTCTCTCTAGTTTGATATAATACACTAGTACCTCTTGAGATTTAAAAAATATACGATTTGCTCTATATAGTTTGATATAATATACTAGTACCCCTTGAGGTTTGAAAATTATACTATTTGTCCTCTGAAGTTTTGACATATTGCACTAGTACTTCCCTGCAAATTTGATTTACTAAACTAATACCCCCCGAGCAAAAGAGAATATTCCTTTTTACTATTATATTATATTCTTTTTCAAACCTTAGAGATGAACTAGTATATTATGTCAAACTATAGAGAGCAAATCATATGCTTTTCAAATATCAAGGGATGTACTAGTGTATTATATCAAACTAGAGGGAGTAAATAATAATTTCCTTAACCTAATTAAACATATCGTTGCAAATTGCTTCTCTATGACATTACTATCAAGCTACCATATTCATGACATAATTAAATATGCTTATGGAAATTGGCGATGAATACATATAAATTTCCGCCGTTAAATTGATTTCATAAAGGATTCGAGCCTGGATATATATTGGTATGGTTATCAAAACTATGAAGTTTTAAGTTCGAATCTCCAGTTAGACCCTTTGCACCAAAAATATTATGCTTAGATCAAATGTTTGGTGATAATTCTATTAATACCACTAGATTTTATTAGAATAGTCCATAATAAACATGATAACTTGACACAACAAGAAATTAGCTAATTAACAATGGAAATTTGTTATGGTTTGAACTCATGGAAGGTTAAGAACAGATAAGAATAAGGAGTATAAGAAGGAATAAGGGAGAAGAAGAGATAATCAGAGAAGCAGAGATAATGAGGAAGAAGGAATTAATAGCTTTTCATTTGATGGCCTTTCACTATTCATACATTCCGTTTAATACTAAATAAAATGGCTATACCAAATAACAAAAGGATAGCTCATCAACTCTAATAACATAAAGTAATAACCCAAATTATAAATAGAGAAATATTGGCACTGCTACATAACAAACTTGGCCTCTCTCCATAACAACTTATTCAACAAGCTGATTCCTCATCATGAGATTCTTCATCCACATGTCCTTTTCTTGTTCCTCCAAGCATCTCACCAATCACGATCATAACATTACCCTTCTCCTAAAGAACTTCCTTATCCTTAAGGAAGAATTCTAGAAATTGCTTGTTCATGAATGTAGCATCTTCCCAAGTGGCATCATCTTTAGACATGTTTACCAAATGAATGAGAAGTTGCTATACCATTTGACCTTTCCTTTGGATTATTCTTTGAGATAGGATTGTTGTAGGCATAATCATAACCTAAACTTTTGAATTGCATATGGACAACTGAGGAGTGATTTTGGAAATGTTAGGGATAACCTTCTTCAGCATTGAAACATGAAACATAGGATATATCCTGGAATTTTTAAGTAATTTGACCTTATAAGCAACTGGACCTAATTTCTCTAATACCTCAAAAGGCCTATAAAACTTAGCCCCTTGCTTTAGGCTCCTTCTCAATGCTACTAAAATTTGCTTGTAAGGTTGCAATTTAAGATACACTTGATCCCCAACCCTGAATGATCTTCCAAAATGGTGTTTGTCCACTTATTGTTTTATATGGTTTTGAGCATTAATGAGTTGCTCCATCAAGATTTGCACCATTTGCTGCGTTTGAGTTAAAAATTCTTCGACAACTTTAACTGGGGTATTAAACACTGTTGTTTCATTGAAGTGAGAAGGTGGAAAACTAAAAAAACCTTGAAAAAAGGCCATGCCTAAGCTTGTATAAAACGTAGTATTACACCACCACTCAGCCAATCCAAGCCATTTATGCCATGAAATGGGTCTCATAAAACACATACCCTCAAATATGATTCCAAACAGTGGTTAACTCTTTCAGTTTGGCCATCTGTTTGAGGATGGTACACTATACTGTGATGTAGCTTGGTTCTAACCAGCTTGATGAATTCTTGCCAAAAGGAACTTGTGAACACCAAATATCTATCAGACACTATACTCAAAGGCAACCTATGAAGCTTGAAAATGTTATTAAAGAACAACCTAGCCACTTTCACTACTGTATAAGGGTGAGCCAAATATACAAAATGAGTAGATTTTGTGAATCAATCGACAACTACCAGTATTGCTTCTTTACCTTCTGACTTAGGGCGTTGATCGATGAAATCCATTGTAATATGTGACCATGCTTGGCTTGGCACTAGTAGTAGTAGCAGCAACCCTGGAAGTGCAATCGACTCTAATTTACATCTCTGGCAAACCTTGCATTGCATCACCCATGTTATCACACTCTATTTTAATCGCACCCAATAAAAGCTTTGTTTCAACCTTTGATAAGTGGCTTGTATGCCTAAATGACCACCTATAGGAGAGTCAAGGGCTGTGCTAAGTAATTTGGAATGAAGGTCATCATCTTTTACAATGACTAACCTACCTTTGTAGTGTAGGATATCTTTATGCAAGAGTATGGCTACTTAGATATAGGACCCAATAGAAGAGCTGTAATTATTTCTTGTATTTTTTGATCCCTTTTATAACTTTTTTTCTACTTCCTGCAACCAAGAGCGTACTGTTTGGACAGTTATAGCGTAGTTAACAGTAGTCAAGACATAACAATCTCTTCTCAATAGAGCATCAACAACTCTATTGTCTGAGCCCCTCTTATAGTTCATCACATAATCTAGCTCCAATAACTTGGTAATCCTTTTTTGCTGCACATACATATAAAGCCTTTGCTCAAGAAGGTGTTTAATGCTTTCATGATCTATGTTAATGATGAATTGGCCATGTTCCAAATAGTGACGCCATTTACCAACTACATGAATGATCGCTAAAAGCTCCCTCTCATAAATAGAAAGTGCTTGATTTCAAGGACTTAAGCTCTTGCCCAAATAAGCGATAGGTCTTCATTGTTGCATTAGGACCACACTAATGCTAATGCCAGAAGCATATGTTTTCTAGTGTAAATGGTAAAACAAAAAAAAAATTAGGAAAAGCTAATACTTGTGCTATTATCATGGCCTCCTTCAATCTATCAAAGGCTATCTGAGCTTCATCATTCCACCCGAAGCTATCTTAACAAATTAGTGAGAGGTTTACTAATGATACTATAGTTGCAAACAAACTTTCGATAATATTCCGTGAGTCCCAAAAATCCTCTCAAGGCTTTCAAATTAGTAGGTACTAGCTGGTTTTACATTGCCTCAATTTTTGATTGATCTATTTTGATTCTAGCTCTAGAGATCACATGGCCCAAGTTTTCCACCTGGCCTTGCCCAAATACACATTTTGAAAGCTTGGCAAAAAGTTGTTGTGCCTGTAATACCTAAAACAAAATTTGTAGATGTTCTAAATGCTCTTTAACCAATCTACTATATATCAGTATATCGTTGAAAAATACGAGCACAAATTTGCAAAGGAAAGGACCAAAGATATTGTCCATCAGGGATTGGAATATGGCTGGGGCATTAGTTAAACCAAATGGCATTACTTTGAACTTCAAATGGCCATGATGAGTTCTAAAAGTGGTCTTGAAAAATTCATCGGGTTTCCGTAAGATTGGTTTGCTAGGATACCAAATTGTTATAGTCTGTACTAATGGAAGGTTAAGAACAAATAAGAATAAGGAGAATAAGAAGGAATAAGGGAGAAGAAGAAAGAATTGGAGAAGAAGAGATATTGAGGAAGAAATAATTAATAGCTTTTCATTTGATGGCCTCTCACTGTTTATACATTCCTTTTAATACTAAACAAAATAGCTATACCAAACAACAAAAGGTTAACTCATAAACTATAATAACATAAGGTAATAACCTAAATTATAAACAGACAAATATTGGCACTGCTATATAACAAACTTGGCCTCCATCCATAATAACTTTAATAGGCTGATTCCTCATCATGAGATTTTTCATCAATGTGTCATTCTCTTGTTCCTCCATGTATTTCGCCAATCACGATCATAACAAAATTAGCCACGAATGCATACAAATTTTTGTCATTAAATTAATTTCATGAGGGATTCGATTGACAGAAATTGAGCTATAGCATTTGCATGTTTGCTAAATTTAGCGACAAAAGTAGACCGATAATTCCCTCTAACTTAAAGCATCTCAAATGGTCTTTTTATTTGAGCTATACTCTTTATTTTAAAGAGTCATTCCATAAAAAAAATCTCCAATTGACTCTCTTTCTTTAAAATTTAGAAAAGAGAATGAGTTTGACTCTCTACATCTAGAGAGTCAAACTTCACTTTTTATTTCAATTGTAATTAATGTTTCTAGGAATAGCAATAGGTAGGATATTGGCGAAAATTGTCCTACCCAAACTCGAACATGGTTATATATATAACTACCTGAACCCACCCTTTTAAAATTCTAATGTTAATACTCGTATCCATCCCAAACCTAATTAATATTACTTGTTTAATTACATAAAATTTTAAAATAAAATGAAATTCAAACTAATTAAATAATTAAAAATTTTAAAATATAAAAGCAATATGTTATAAATTACTACAAAATTAAATAATTAATAGCGTTGCCCATTTGAATTTATACGGATACAGATAAACGTGGGTACTCGCGAAACCTGTACCATTTGTCATGCCTAAATGCATCTCAACTTTTTATGCATGTTCTCTTTTTTTATTGATGTGTTTCTTTAAAATACTTTTCTCTTTCCTTATTATAAAATCAGAATATTAATTTACATGGAATAAAGTAAAATATAAATAGTTCATTAGACTTGTAAAAAAAAAAATTACTCACTATTTTTAAAAATGCTCTAAAATACTATTTATTCTATTAAAGATGCTCTTTAAAAGAAAAAATATTGTTGGAGATGTTCCTACAAGGATTGTTCCCTTGTTCCATTCATGTAAAACAAAAATTGTATTGCCAAGCATGATTCTCGTTTTTAGGGACGGATCTATAATTTTTTTTTCTGTGGAGGCAAAATTAATTTAATTGATAACAAATTACAATTTATATAAAAACACCAGTGTATATGAAAAATATAAGTTACTATGTAATGAACACATTAGTAAATAATATAAGACTTTCAAACATTAAAAAAACTCATTGGGGTTAGCTCAATTGTATCTATCATGAAATAGTCATGACAAATGTGGGATATTATGACTTCAATACTCAATCTCTACAAAATGTACTAAAAAAAATACCTTATAATTTATCATAGTCAAAATAATACTTCAAGAAGATTTCATTAACAATATTGAAGTAAATATTGAACTAATTTTGAGAAAATAAATTCAATTAAAATATAAATGTCAATTCTCAAATAATCAAATATTCACATTTCACATACTAATGAATAAATGCTATAAATATATAAAATGAAAATTTGCCAAAAATAACCTAAACATTTAAGGTTATATCAAAATTAAATTGTATCTTTTGTTTTTTCATTTAAATACACAAATTTTTAAAACTTTATCATTTTTTCAATTTCTGTGAAACTTTACTGACATGAAATAAAATTTTGGTGAGATTAAAAAAGATGTACCAACTAAGAAGATAAGTCATCTTAGAAACTTTAAAATGTCATCTTTTTTGTTTTTTCTAAAATTTTAAAACTTAAATCTCTCTTTAAAATTAAAAAAATGATACATATAGCTGTCCTACTTGGAAATTGTCTAGTCAGTTAAGCAATGAGAAACAAAAATTTTAATGTTAGCAGAGTTTTATCGGAGAGATTTAGGTTTTAAAATTTTAGGAAAAACAAAAATGATGGTGTTTTAAAATTTATAAGATGATTCAGCTTCCTAGTTCATACAACCTTTTTAATCTCACCAGAATTTTATGTCATATTAGCATAATTTTGTTATAATTTATAAATTGATAAAGTTTGTATATTTAAATGAGAAAATAGAAAATGCAATTTAATTTTGATACAACCTTAAAAGTTCATATTATTTTTGGCAATTATCCCTATATAAAATCAACCAAACATTAAATAATATCATCATACTATATATAAAAGTGGGAATAGTGGGGACATGCAAATTTACCAAAAAGCCAGTTTGATTGTATTAGTTAATTAGGTTAATTTTGTAATTTAATAATTTAATTTATTAGTGAATAATATTAATTAATTAGAAGTCAAATTCTATTAAGACTATATATGGTATTAATAGTAATAGAATGGCACATTTAAAAAAATATAATGGTCAAGATAATTGCATATAGTAAATAAATTAACAACCATAATGGACAAAATAATTTGACACAACTTTTTTATATATAGTAAAAAAATAAATATATTTAACAACAATTAGTATTTAAATTAAATGTGACTTAATTAAATTATATTATAATCATCATAATATACATAAAAGTGGAAATAGAGGGAACATGCAAAATGACTGTAAAGAATTTACTACTTCTATTTTATATATGACTCTTAATAATAAACGAATTAGTAATTTGATAGAATTTGAAACAAAATACTATAATAAACTCCTATAATTCATTATGAATAAAATATCATAATAAGACGAAACAAATTAATAAAAAATTATATAAAAATCCAATGGTAATTTATAATGAATCTAATATCTAATAATTACGTGCAAGACACATTATCATATCATATCATAATCATAATCATAATCATAATCTTACTATATATAAAGTGGGAGGGGTGACAGACAAAATAATTGTAAAGTATTTACTACCTCTGTTTTATATATAATTTTTAATAATAGACAAATTAGTAATTTAGGGAGACATAATTATCTAATAAAAATGCATGAGTATAAATAAATTACTATAATTTAATATTAAATTTGAAATAAATATGAACCTCTTATTTACTTTGAATAAAATGCTATGAAATAATATGAAATAATATGAAATTTGAGATATATATGTACTCAATAATTCAGTACGAATAAAATATCAAATAGTGATTAATGATAAATTTAATATTTAATAATCAAGTGCAAGGGGGACAGAAAAATTAAAGAAAAAATAAAATCTGATTGTATTGGTTAATTTTGTCATTTAATAATTTAATTTATTAGTGAATAATATTAATAATTCATTAATTAGAAGTTAATTATATATATATTTAACAAATAACTAATATTAAAAGGAAAAAAAATTCAATATTACTAATATTAAAAGGGATAAAAAATGTGAAATGCATAATACAAAATATATAGTAAATATTAATTTATTCCAAAAAATAATAAAAGTTAATATTATCAATTTAATTATATAAATTAATGAATATTGAAATTTGTGACCCAAAAACGTGAAAGACTTGAATTTGGAATATCAAATATTTTCACCTTCCAATAATAATAATATAAAAGTATAAATAGAGAGGACAAGTGAATTTATCAAAAAGCTAACATAATTGTACTAATTAATTCGGTTAATTTTATCATTCAATAACCATAATAAGATGAAACAAATTAATTTAAAAAATTACATAATAAGTAAATAGTGATTAATAACGAGTCTAATATCTAATAATTACATGCAAAACATATTAATAAAATACTAGTGTAATATAAAAAGAACCAAAAGTAATTTTTTAATAACTTTGTACATAAAATATATAAAATTAAGTTTAACTTTTCTAAATGAGGGCATGATATTAACATATAAAATAAATTTTTGGGGGACTAAATTGAATAATAGGAAACATCTAGTTGTGTATATGTTCCTACTTGTGGTTGGGTTGGATATATTTTTGCACTAATTAGTGTATGGATCACTAGCGACTCAGTTAGTTGAAGACTATAAAGTCTTTTAAGCAATACAGATTCAAGTCTCATCCTCTCCTCCTCCAACGTGTACTTGATAAAAAAAATATGTGGATCAAAATATTGTTTTTAATCGAGACTCTTCCAATTTATCAGAGTCTTAAATTAGAACTCTAAATATACAACTACATTAAATACTTTTGAGAAAGCACTTTACCGTCCTGAATATGTTTTTAACTGGGACTCTTCCAGCTTACTAGAAGTCTAGAGACTTATTTTTTCTAGTGTATCCGGTACACTATAATTAGTTGGACTAACTCTGAATACTAGAGGAAAAAAGTCAAAATTAAGAGAAATACTAATTTCGTCCAGCAATTTTGGATTCCTTAATCTTTCATAATCTTTTTTTAATAAAGAAAATTATTTATGATTTTCCCTTTTTTTGTTTGATAGTCATATTTATTTCATTAATATTGACGGAAAAGACCATCTTGATCAAAAAGATCAATGTAATGAAAAAGCCCTTCCATAGAACTAAGTATACGCACTAGAGCAAGATAAAAATTCCTTGCTTCAAGCTAAGAGAACTAACAAGATACAACATATTGGGTTTCTATTATGTATCACATACATCATGGTAGTGGAAATTAAAATTTTACTATACCCAATTACAAGGAATCCCTCTATGATATTATAACCAATTAACCATACATTAAGATTGAAGATGATTACCTTTAAAACTGAGGCTTGATCCTTTGTTTTCCTTCTTACTGTATTATCGCAAACCACAGTAATTCAAATGGACTACCTCTTATAGAATCCACACGAAGGCACTTGGAAGAAAGCCAACCAAATATGCTAGTAAATGAGTTAATCTTTGAGATAGAAGGTTAGAATTGATTCATAATCAATTCCATAGGCATCACCACAAAGATAGTCTATGTTGAGACTATTTATAGTCCCTTTAAACGTGTTAGGATTAGGGTAACTGATTACCCACGTTCAAGTTTTCTAATTATATTAGGATTCTTAAACATGCATCATTCACCATTTGCGATCGCAAAAAGCCTTTAGTCGACTAGTTTTCAACCGTGAAACTACCTTTTTCAATTGAGAACTTGTGCGATCCAATCCAGTAGTTTTTTGCTTTTGCGATGGGTTATTTCATAACAACGATAAGTTCACGAGCAAGAAACCTTTCCCAATTGCAAACTTGTCCTAACCCGGATTCTCTCCCTTGGTTTTGGATATGATCTAAAAGTCTATTTTAGATCTTCATACCTTTAATACGTGTGATTTATTAGGTTTCCAGTTATGTTGGTCACTCGATTAACGCTTGATTTTAAGCAAATTATGAGCAGTATCTAGTAGCACATCATGACTTCCAATGACCGGAAAGTCAGTAGTCTGACTATAAACTCTTCCATAGATAAATATTCATGCAATTCATCCCTTCATCTTACCATATCCCACTCGGTTCAAAACATGAACTCTATGTTAGCTCTTACTAGATTAACTACGTCACATCTAGTTTGAGTGTTATTAGATTTTGTCCTTGAGACTCATTACTCTTATAGATATATCACTGAAGACTATATTCATGATATAGTCTTCAGTCAAGAGATTTTCAAGTAATAATCTCGACAAGAGGCCATGGGTATACACTCATTCTATCAGGAGTGGTGAATCTTTTGTTAGCTATTCAACTACTTTATAATATCTCAAGCTGTACCCAATCACTATCTTATGAGCGATCACTCTTGAAGCACCAAGGAATGAAGTCAATATAGAATTGGTATCCAAAATAACCTTGAGCACCTTAAGTCTAATAATACTTGCATCATTGTTGTGATGAGACTATTATTGACATATAATCAAAGATCTATATGACAGTCTTTTAGTAGGTCATCCAATACACTTAATTACTTTAGCAAGCATCCACATGCTAACTCTAAATATCTCATGTCTACAACTTATGAGATCTACTGTTTGATCCAATCAATAAGTATAATATATAATATTATGTCCCGATTAATAATGTTTCATATTGTTAACCCTATGACTAAAGATAATTTAGATATAAACATAATTGAACGGGATAGAAACCTCAATATCATGATCTCTTCATGATTTTATTTATGCTATATTTATATCATGGACTTCATCATTCGATTTAATATCTAATCAATTCATAATGTAATGAATATCAATATAATGAAAAATATCATTTTATTTATATATATAATTTGTACAACAAATACTAAAATTGATTGTCTTTAGAGCACTTCTCTAACACAACCTTTCCAAATATGAAAATTTGTACAAATCATTGGGAATTGCCAAAGGGATTCCCCACCAAAATAAGAAGAAACAAAATATTGGAAAAAGTTTAAAGAATGGACATATTTAGTGAGGGAGAAAATCAAATAAATGCTTACTTTTCCTGATTCATAATAACTGTTGATTTTAAGAAAATTTTAAATTCTATTTATTTGTCTCTTTTATATTATTGATGAAAATTATTTTTTTTTTCCAAATTTGACTTAATATTTATCAATTCAAAGTTATTAATATTATGTTGAATTCAAAATTTTTAGTCTTTCAAAACGAATGGTAACTTAGTTTTTACAACTCATTTTTTCTCTAAATTTAAAACTAATTAATGACTTCTTAATTTTAATGAAATCGCCAAAAGCGACAATTAATATGAAATGAAAGTTGAGTATTGTATGCTTATTTAATGTCCCGGAAAAATCAAAAAATAATGCCAAGAAAGTATTCAAGAGCATAAAATGGTCACTTACGTCCTATAAAAAGTACAACATATATATATATATATATATATATATATATATATATGGATCAAAATTTTGTTTTTAAGCAAATAATAACCTATTACAAACTTATAATTATGATATTCAATAAAAAATATTATAAATCTTAGAAAATAGAAATAATAAAAAATAAATGTAAAAATATTATTTTTTTCATTTAGAATTTGAGTTCTAATAAATATTAGAATATATGCATTATTATCGTATTAGTTATGATATATCATATCTTAATGTTTATAGACATAAAGTTTAAGAAATAGTCATATAAAGAAAAGTTTAAGGAACACAAAAATTATTTATATTTTATTTTTTAAATTTTAGTGCTTAATTGTAAAATTTTTAATGTTTATAGAGGAAAAATTGAAAAAAAAAATTCAGTCGTAAAAATAAAAAATATATTATATCTAACTAGAAGGTTTTAAAAAAAACTAGAAAATAGTAAATATCTAATTAAATTATATTACTTTTTGGAAGTTTTCTATTTCTAAATTTAGGAGCTTCGAGAAAAGAAATTAAATTTAGGTAGGGAGCACGGTGTCTAATGATACTTGCAGCATTGTTGGAGGCCAACGCAGAAAAGAAGAGCCATTTATTGGGTTTGAGATATAGAAGATGTCATTGTGGATTAATATATAATATTGAATCTATTAAATAATTTTTTTTCAAAATAGAATTTTGTCTTTCTTAACACGTGCCACTAGAAAATAAATGCTCATTTTCAATACGATGGAGTTTACTCTAACCTATTATTTGGTGATAAGAAAAGGTTAGTACATAAAAATTGTTTTGTTTGGACGAAAAAATTGACATTAATTATGTGATAAGTGATGCTAAGTAGTGAAATTAACATTTTCTTATCCATAACAATCCATGATCTTTCAATACTTCAAAAGTTTAAAAATCTGTCCATTATTACTAGTTCAATACTTAAAATGTTTAAAAATCTGTCCATTATTATTAGTTAATAGTTGGTTGAGGTAATTTGATTTTTAAGTAAATTTTTGAATTCGAATATTTATATATAAAAAAACATGATATAAGATAGCTTTCCCGTATAATGTAACTAAGCCTAATTAATTAGAGCCTATAGACTTTTAGAGATAGGTTGGCAATGCAATAAACAAGAAAATTGCCCATTATTGCTAGGCATTTAATGTTAAAGAAATCATTAGCGATTGTAATGGGATTATATTCAATTCAAGAACGATAGCGTGAACCTGAAAATCTTAGAAAGAAACACACAATTGGGACAAAATTTTTAGGTTATATCCTTTTTTTTTTCTCAATTTTATTTCCTTTTCTTCCAAGTGGGAGCATCTTAAGTACTAATGCTTTTTTGTCTTTTTTAATCAATTCCACAACAAGAAGTAATAGCATTAGCTTCTAAAATTGAACGTTGAAACAAATTAACTTAGACTTGGCTCCCCCTCCTCTCCTCTCCTCTCCTCTCCTCTCCTCTCTTTAAGCGGAATTGAAAAGGTCAAAAGCATGTGGGTTTTCATTGTAAGCTAGCGTATCAATTGCTATTAGATAAAGTCAACAAGTTAGGTACCCGAAAAAAACAAAATGACCTAACAAATTACTTATTATTCCACACAACCACACAACACAGCAACTATATAGGATCCTAATTTTCCATATATTAAATTACAAAATATAGATATTGGTATATTTATGTGGTTAATTTTACTATAATTATTATATTTTTGATAATTTGTAAAAAAATAATTTTTAAATTTTTTTTATAAAAATCACTAAAATTTATTTTTTTCTATAAAAATTATTTACGATAATTTTTTTACTGGATTGTTGATGACGTAGCACCAGAATATTGACATATAATGTCACGTCATCATCTATGTATATACTACGTCAGTAAATTCAATGAATTGTTGTGCCACATCATTATCCACATTAATAATTACCACATTAATAATTAGGTGAGAGAATTACTGAAAATAATTTTAATGGGAAAAAATTAAAAAAATTATTTTTTTCATCGAAAGTATAATAATTTTGGGTAAAATTAATTCTATATTCAAGAAAGCATGGATGAATTGAAATAAGATTCTTCCAGTTTAATAAAATATTTTGAATTTGAAATATAAATATATAGCTACTTAAAATATTCTTAAGGTAGTGCTTTCCTACCCTTCAAATTCTACTAATTACGTTCTAGATTATTCCATATACCAAATAAAAAAAAATATAGACATTAGTATGATAGAGAACATGGTGTAAACCAAGTTGACTAGGCCTTTACATTATCGTGTGTGTTGGACAGCTAATTTGATATATATATTAAAATGCATGTGGTTTATAAAATTTTTTATAGCATTAATAATGTTCTACAAGTGGGATTTTTGTTGGATTTTTTTCTTGGACGTGCAAAAGGGCTATTATTTTAAATAGCGGACCACAGGCTTACCCAATACAATAATATTTGTAGTATCTCCACCTCTTGCGACGGTGAAAAAAATATTTATTTATTATTTAAGAAAAAATATTAATATTATATTCAAATATTATTAAATATTATATTTTTATTTAGGCTAAATTAGAAAAAAATCCGAACTTTACATTTTATCACAATTATAGTCAATTTTTTAAAAATTGGAGTTTAATTATATATAATTTAGGTTTTGTAATAAATATTGTCTCAGGTAGAGTGAGTGGACTGTATCTCACTCTGATCTACGTGATAATGACATAAAAAATATTAAATATATAAAATAATAACATGGAAAATACAGTGAAGCTTGTAGAAAAAAATTGTCACATGAGTATGTAAACAAAAACAATATCATTTTGTATATCAAATTACTCTTCATATCTAAACTAAAACGACACCGTTTGACTAAGAGATGAACAAACAATATTATAATGGAAATTATTTTGAGAAAGTGGCGATTTTAAGAAGGAAATTCATAAATATATTTTAACAAATATGGTTTTTAAAATAATACTGTTTTGGTTTTTATACTCATGTGATAATTTTTTTCACATCAGTTCAACTATATTTTCCATGTTATTATTTTATATTTTTAATATTTTTCTATTTTATCGCTATGTAGACTTGGAGTAAAGTACTATCCACCTTAGGCAAGATTTTTTAACAAAACCTAAAGTAAATATAATTAAATTCAAATTTTTAAAAAATTACTCATAACTATGATAAAATGCAAAGTTTAATTTTTTTTTTTTGTAATTTAGCCTTTTGTTTATGGAAGAAAAAAATAATTGGTATCTATTTTATAGTATAATATAATAAAACTAGTTTTTTGGGTTAATTGCACAAATGGTACCAATTTTTATCATTTTGTTACAAATTGGTATTAATTCTTATCACTTTGTTACAAATTGGTACCCTTTTAATGGTTAGAAATTGGTACCAAACTCTTTTATTTTATTACAATTTTATACCAAAACTCTCAACAATATTGCAATTTGGTACTAAAGTCAAAATTTTAGTAAAAAAGTTGATGTGACATATTAATCGGTTGACGTGATATTTTCACAACTTACATCTCATCTTTTTGACTAAAAATTTGATTTAAGCACCAAATTGTAACAAAGTGAAAATGTTTTGTACCAATTTGTAACAATTAAAAGGTTTGGTACCAGAATGTAATAAAGTGATAACAATTGGCACCATTTGTACAATTAGTACCTAATTTTTTATTCTAAATTTTAGAAAGGTCAATTTATCAAAAAATAAAAAAAACCCTGAACTTTTAGGATTGTATAAAAATAATATGTATTTTTTATTTTTTCAATTAAATGAACTAACTTAATTTTAACATTTTATCAATATAGGCATATGAATCAATTTAATAGGAAGAATTGATGACCTATTCGAACTTTTTGGTGAATATATTTTTTTTGCTGATATTTCAATAGCAATGGAATTGACTAAGTTGCTGATTCTTAGTTGCTTACTCAACAAAGAAAATATCATTAATCACTCAAAAATCTAGATGCATATGCAATTCCTTCAATCAAATTAACCTAAATGTCTAAATTAATAAAATATTAAAATTTTCATTAATTTAATTGAAAAAATTAAAATACATATTATTTTTAATACAACTCTAAAACAGTT
Organism: Balakata baccata; assembly: GCA_949630135.1. Classification (NCBI taxonomy): domain Eukaryota; kingdom Viridiplantae; phylum Streptophyta; class Magnoliopsida; order Malpighiales; family Euphorbiaceae; genus Balakata; species Balakata baccata. Next base: position 35,167 of record CATIWF010116528.1, read on the forward strand.
ACAAATTTTTTTTTACAATTTGACCTTATAGAAAAGTAATATTTTGAAAAAAAAATATCATAGATTTATTGTAAAATTCATTAAAAAGAAGATAACCATAAAAAAAACATTGATTAACATGATATGATGCGTAATAGTCACCAACTTTTGCTCACCATGTATTCATAATGATACGAAGAATCACACCTTAATTCTTTTGAAAGGGAATGATAATAATCCCTAAGATTGCAAATTTGCAATGATGCCTAAGGGATCATTGACTCAAAGAAGCAAGGAAAAACAATAATAAATATAACCAAAATTAAAATTCTTTCATTTCAACGCAATTGGGTTGTGCTATCGGTTAAGTTTGTTAGGAAGACCTCTCGGATTCGAATTCCATTAAATACATTCTAATGGAGGAATGAAGAGCTTTAACTACAACTAAATTTTGAATAAAATGAGTCTTAAACCGTAAAATGAACGAATATACATGTAATTTACACCCAAAAAAAATTCCTTCAATCTCAATTATTGTAATTAGGTGGAATTAAGAAAGATGTTAAACCAAAAGAAAAAATGAAAAAAAGTACAGCATATGTAACAACCAATATTCAACTGTTCTATAACAACATGGAAATGATAAAAATAAACGGTCTAAATCCAAGGACAACATGCATGTCAAAAGAGATAAATTGAACACTTATAGCCACTGATTATATCTAATATACTAGAAGAAGATAATATTGAGACTTTTTGAAAATAATGTTAAAAGTAAAATTGAAATTAAAAAAAAATTGTTAGGTGCAAAATTGAGAAACGATTAGGAGCGAGTAATATTTGGTTTAAATCTAATTATATAATTAAATTAGAAGGAACGCTATCACCACTTTCTTCTCAATAATTTTTTATACACTTACTCTAATTGGTCCGCATTATAAATTTCAATTTATTAAATAAAATAACAAATATTCTAAATTAAAATTTTAATGATGTGAACTAATTAAGTGTTCAAAAAAGTATTAGTAGCATTTTTCTTAAACCAAATAATAGGGCTCCACAAAAATTAATCAAATTGACAAAACTACATTGATACAATTCAATTCAAACCGAAAATTATGGTTTAGATGGTTTTAATTTTGAAAATTTTATAAATTGATTTTTTGGTTTGGTTTCAAATAATGAAAATACAATCCGATAAAACTAAACCGATATATATATATATATATATATATATATATATATATATATATATATATATATATATATATATGAAGAATGGATGATGGAAAGAAAAATTTTTAATTAATCTTATTTTGCATAAGAATTCTCCACATTTTGTTTAGAATTATGCACATAGTCAATTATATATATATATATATTTGCTTGTAAAATTTGAAGGGTCAATTATTGAATTCAATTTGGAGCAAACTATTTTTGATGGATGAATTCTTTGAAACACTATAATTGAACAAGAATTTGTTTTACTAATCTATAAATAGATTTTAAATTTTCTACGAAGAGGTGTGCTGAATTTTTATATTTTTGATATACGGCAGCTAGGGTTTTCTCCCTCCCCTCACTGATGGCTTTGATCTTCATCTGCTAGCTTCTTCAGTTGGCTTAGCTAGCTCGCAATGGATTACTTATATATATATATATATATATATATATATATATATATATATATATATATATATATATATATATA
>CATIWF010116547.1:0-22623 GCA_949630135.1 Balakata baccata
ATAATACTCTATGACCAAGATACGCACTATAATTTGCGTCTCCAGAAATATGAAACATTTTGTGTATTTTGGACAACAGAAGAGGGGAAAACCCAAACCCTGCACAAGAGAAACTAAATGGGCACCATTCTCTAGCCCATAACCCACCAATCATGTCATCATGCAGGCGCGGAACAACCCTTGGAGGAGGCTTATGGAACTTTCTGTTGCATTGCATACAATGCCCCCTTCTCTGAAGAATATGGCATTTCAATCATAAAGGAAGCATTCAATACAGGAATTACATTAAGATTTGATTGGTTGCATTGTGTCACTTGGTAAAATTTCAAGTAATTTATGTAACAGAAAAGTAGGCAAATCTACAAATGATGGAAATGCAAAGCACAAATTATTATTTTTCTACATTGCTTGGAGAGGAAAGACATGACTTAAAGGGAGAGAGCAGAGTCATCATCCTCATCTAGAGTAGAGGTATAGACAGTGTAGAGAGACCAAATCAAACCAAACACACCAAGAAGAATCCAACCAAGAAGATTGTTGCTTAATCCAAAAGGAAGTCCTGTCCCTTCTGTGCTCATTCTCTCATCTACCAATGCCATAGCTGGCCCTGCAGCTGCTCCACCCATTGCAGCTGCTGCTGCTACCATTGTTCCCACCATGCTTTTGTCTTTCCCTTGCCCTTTTCCCTCCGCCTTCTCCTCCAAGCTGCACCTCACCCTGCACCCTCTTCTTCCCATCACCGGCAATCCTATCAACAACACATATACACAATTGAGTTGATTTCTATAACTAAGATATCAGTTTGAGATATAATGCCAAAGTAAGAATCTAAGTCATATAAATGAAGTTAAGAATTGTGTGTTATACCTAGGACAGGAGATGACTGAGCCCTGGACTTGAAGCCTACTGGGGGAAAAAGATTTGCCAAGTTGCTGGCTGTTATGGTGGCCATTTTTCTAGTTGGTTAGTGAAACAAATCAGAGTTGGGATGGTAGAAGAAGAATTTGTTGAAGCTCCAAAATCTTGGATGATTTATTTACACATTAACGTAATTGGTAGTGATAGATAGCGTGACAGTATCCACATATGATAAAAATGTGCATGGATGATATCCATAGATCTTATAACCTCATCTTTTGATGACCAATCTTTATCCTCCACGTGTCATTACCATTGCACAAAGATTTTTCTGTTCTTTTTTTATTTTGAATATTGCAAATCATACATAAAATTGTTGCCAAAGATTTCAGATATGGGATGATTCATCCCCATATGTTTTTGTCAAAACTTAATGAGAAATTAATACCATTAACTAATTTTTAATTTTTTAAAAATAAAATATCTACGTTTTTTTTTTATTAAATCCACATTTCAATTTTTTTTTTCATCTATCTTTTTTTCCTATAGCTGTAAAAATTTTGCCCTCTTTTCCAATTAGCTGCGGAGAATGTGGGTGAATTTGGCCAAAACTACCTCAATTTAACAACTCAATATCCTAAAAATTATTTGTAATACAAAAGTACACCAATTATATAAATTGTAATAACTCAGTATCTTAAATATTATTTGTAACATAAAAATATATCAACTTTTATTTTGTAACTAAATAGTACTTCTGTCTTCAGCTATTATGGCTTGTTCAGCATTATGTTTGGAAAACACGATTTTCGGAAAAAAAAATTTGTATTTTTAACTTTTTTAAGTTTTGAAAACTGTTGTTGGTAGACACAGATAAATATATATTTTTTTCAGAAACAGATTTGAAAAAAAAATCATAAAAAATTAAAAAAATTAGTCAATTAAATCAGAAAATTCAAAATATGCTTTTAGAACACTCAAACACTTTATTAGTTTCTCTAACAGAAGTATGACATGAAATATCCAGATAAATTTTAATAAAAACAAAATTAGTTGTAATACTCAATCAGCAAAATTAAAATTTATTTGACGTGGATATTATAGCTAATTTTTTTATTAAAATTTATCTGATATGAATATTTCATATCACACTTATTTTAGAAAGACTAACGGTTAAAGACAAAAATACTATTTAGTTATAAAATAAAAGTAAAAGTATTTTTGTGTTACAAAATAAAATTTTAGACATTTTTATATTATAAATAATTTTTAAAATATTAAATTATTACTATTTATATAATTTAAATATTTTTATATTACAAATATTTTTTCAGATACTACGTTGATACAAAAGATCGTCGGCGAAATTCACTCGGAAAATGTTCATCCACAGGTTCCACGCAATCTTCGAACAGAGAAAGAAAGAGTACGCAAGAAAGAAGACACCATAGAGAAGGGAAAACATTGGTTTATTTCTGATTGTTGAATGGTTTGAAAAAGTTTGGTGGTCAATGGCAATGTTTCTGATATGAAAGAAGAGTAAAGAGAGGGAGTTGGTAGGTTTTTTATGATGAGGTGGCGTTTCAAACGATGAAGGCACAGCAAGCATATTCTTTTAGGATTTTCTTTCAAATTATGTTTTCTTTCGAGATTTTACTCTTGCTTCTTCTAATCTGTGTTAATGGCCCCAGTATCAATATTTTGAACTTTTTTATTTAATTAATTTTTTTTTTTTTCATTTTTTATGAACTGTTTTTCCTTAGTGTGCATGTATCAAATTATCTTGAATTTTTTGTGTATGTATTTTTTTTAATAATTTTAATTAATTAATTTTTTGTGAATTTATAAGTGTTAGTTTTTTTTCAAATATCTAAAGCTTGTTTTTGTTCTTCTTAGATGTCTTCCTTTTTCACTATCTAGTTCTTTCATTTCGTTCAAGTTCTATTTATTTGTGTCTATTTTCATATGTTTTTCAGTTTGTGGTTTTGCTTGTAGGCAAATTGAGGTATACAATGATTATATGCCTTCCCCCACCAAAAAAAAATCTCTCGAGCTTGCTTTTCTAGACAATAAACTAATTTAACTAAATCCGTTAAATGGGAAAAAAAATTTGTTATTGTGTGAAAATGTCAATTCTCTATAAATTTGGGTCAAATTTCATTGTTGTAATATATTGGGTTGCTGACTTTGTACGTATATAGGAATACTAATTTAAGTCAAGATTTTTTCTCCTCATCAGCTATTATCTCATGCTAATTAATTTTTCTGTTTTCTCATACAAATGATTTTTTTTTTTTTGTGAAATGATTTTGTTTTGTTTAATAAAATCTCTTTTACTAGCGATTAGATTTTGGTTTATGGGTTCCTACTATTGTTTTTTTACTTATTTTATTTGTTGCTCTTAATCGGTCCATCTTTTTATTTTTTGTCAAGATTTTCTTATTTATTTTGCTTTTGTAGTTTGATTTGTTTTTCTGTAATTATTTTGTTTGATTGCAAATGGACGAAAATATTTAATTTAAGAATGCAATTCGTGAGAATTCAGATAATAATCAATTATAAATGAAAAAATGAAAAAAATTCATGAAAATATATACAATTATAACATAATACATCTACAATTATAAAATAATATATTTATAATCATTAAATAATGAGTCTGAACCTGTTAAGTAAATAATCAAACATAAATGAAAAAAAAAATTTATAAAAACAAATTATTGAATCTACAAGTATAAAATAATATATTTACAATTATTAAATATTGAATCTACTAAGCAAATAACTAGTATAAAAAATAAAATAAATTTATGAAATAAATAATGAATATACAATTATAAAACAATGTATCTACAATATTAAATAATGAATCTGAACTTGGTAAGCAACTAATCAAACATACAAAAAAAAATACACTAATTCATGAAAACAAATAATAAATATACAATTATTAAATAATAGATTTATGATTATTTAAATTATGTATCTATAATTATTAAGTAATGAATATATAGTTATTTAAATAATGTATTTATAATTATTAGGAAAGTTCGCAATTTTAACTTCTGTATATGCGAATGAACATTTGGAGTACATAGCACTATGCACTCAGATAACAATTCATTATTGATATGTAGGGGTGACAAATGGATGAGTTATGTATAAATGAGTTGTGTTATTTACAACCCACTAATCTATTTATGACCAATTTAATTTATTATATGGATATTCATACCTATTATCTATTCATATACCCATTTAATATATAAAAATGATATATATATAAAATTTGTACGAGACTTTAAATTTATTTTATCAATTTGAGACTCTAAATAAATGAATTTTGACGTAAAATTTTACTCACAGACTTATTTTAACATGCTATACATTCCAGTGCACTCAGCTTACAACTCGCTTGTTGGACCAAAAATTATAAATTTACGATTTTGCTTCTCTTATCTGTCTCACTTAATAACTTAGTGTCACAAATCTGTATTCTATTTATTCACTTTATTTGAGTTTGTAATTAGATTTTGATCGTATTAGTGCTGTTTTGATTACAATAACCTCATTTTTTGGTCATCTTGACTTATTTGAGTTTGATTTTGTGCATTAATCGGTGCTCAAAATAGACATATGTAACAATTTAAAAGTGTAATTATTTTTTTGAAAAAAAAAATTCTATAGAAAACTTCAAAAATTAATTTTTTTAACAGTAAAAATAATAAATTTTTCACTAAAAACTGTAATAAATATATATTAACTACAAAATCATATAATTTATTTTTTATTAATAAAAAATTTAGAAAAAAATAAAATTGAAAATTCTGTATGTAAATATATAAAAAGTGGCTAAAAATTATTAATATATTAAGTAATTTTTCTAAAAACTTTATAAAAAATTTCATAAAAATTTGGAGTAAAAAAAATAAACAAAAATTAAGTTATTTTTTAATTTATATAGAGGTTTAAATGAGTTACAATATCCAATCCAAACCCACCAATACATTATTGGGTTAAAATAGATTGAATCCATTTATAACTTATTTATATTTGAATTACCCATTTACAATCATATCCTAATTTAAATGAGTGGATATAAATGGATAAATGAATAAGGAATTTTTCATAAATCCAAACAAAGGAGAAATAATTACAATTTTATTTCATATCAATATTTTTTTTCAATTTTACTAAAAAATACTTTATATAATTACACAAACACTTTCTATATACATTGAACATATTTCAGAGATATTTTTGACTTAAAACAGTTGTGAACAAAGGCTATAAAGTTTAGTATACTTTGGACATACTTTAGGTATATCTTGGAAATACATTTGGCCTAAAATATTTGTGAACAAATGTTATAAAGTCCGATATATACTAGATATATCTTGGAGATATTTTTGGCCTAAAATAATTGTGAACAGAGACTATAAAATCTGGTATATCTTAAACATATCTTGAAAATACCTTCAGAATATGAACAATAGTCTATAAAGTCTGGTATACTTTGGGTATATCTCGGAAATACTTTGGAATTCTATGTAAATACCTTGGAGATACCTTTGGAAATATCTTGGTAATTTTCACAAAAAAAAAAAAATGAAGAACAAAGAGGGAGAAGAATAACATAGTAATAATGATAAATTCTCATATCATCTTCCTAAATTATATTAATTCACTTTATGAATTTCATAATTTAACAAGAATAAATAAAATGAACAAGGACCTCAAATTTTTGATAATTTCCTATGAACAACTTGGATATATTTTAGGAATATTTTGGGTATACTTTATTTAAATTATCCAAATTTTTTTTAAGAAAGGGGGAAAAAGAAGAAGAAGATGAATAATATCAAATGAACCAAATTGAACTATATTTCACAGTGTGGAAGATATATTAGTAATAAAATTAGAATTGGAATACTAAATTGCTAGCATGTATTTTTCAGAAGAATTCACAAATACACATTTTAAATTGTTTAATATATATTTATAATAATGCTAACAAAAGACAAGACAATTTTGAATGAAGAACAATAAAGCCTCCATGCCCAACAACAAGGCCTATGCAGAACACAATGTTAAATTTAATACCACTATACTGGATCTTTTTCTCAAAAGCTTTTGGGCAAGAGAAAACACTAGGCCATTGCTTGACCATTTACTTGTAATCATCACCGATCGGACCGCCTAGGACCGCTGCATATTCAAGAGGCTTGACTGCTACAAGTTTGAAACGCAAGAGTTTAGACCACTTATCTTGATGACTTTTGTTTTCATCACAAGGGTTGTCGAAATTGTTCTCCACAATCACGATGGCGATGGAATATCAATAGAAATGATCTAATAGAAAAAAGTACAAATAAAATGAATTTTAGTATAAATAAAAACATATAAAATTGTCGATAAATTTGAAAAAACAATAAAAATGTGGACAAATCGTGAAATTTCTTTTAATGGATACGTTTAAAATTGCCACCCTTCTTCATAGGCTATAGATGGCCAAGCCCACTGGACTCATACTTTCTATGTATACATTACTTTAATATCATCAAAATACAATTAATCTTTGATTTATATTTATTTTATTACATCATCAAAATACAAAAAGAAAATAAGAAAGTTTAATATTTGGGAAAAGCTTCCTCGGAAAAAACATAGTTAAAACAGTTAGTTATAAATATTCAGGCTAAGCAGTTGACACTTCAAAGCGGATGCCCAAAGCAAACTTACTTGTACGTTACACGTAGGACTCAGGAGGCAAGCGAGGACAGTGACCTGTTGACCATGGAAGTGCGCACGTTAACAAAAATACTCACCCCCCGGTGCACAATATCCGAAGTCATTATAAAGGCTAAATCAACTAGCTACCCTTCGACTTGGGACGACGCCTTCTGCTGCTCCTCTCTTGGTCTTATAAATATTCATGTCCCACAATCACCAAAAGCCCACAGGATCGAAGCATGAATTCGGCGTGTTTCTTTCTCATTTACAAGCTTCCAAACTTTCATATTATTTCGTCGAGCACTACCACATACTAAAACCCGCAAACCATCCTCTTTTCATGTCCTAAAATCCCACAGATACCAGCTTCCTAATCCTTCTTTGAATCCATTCCCCTGTCTCTTATTGCTTCCTTTTTTCAGATCTTTCTTCTTTCTTTCTCGATTACCCTTTTCTTGTTTTTAGATTTTCTTTTGTGGGTGTAATGTAGTTGCAGAGACAGATGATGGCGGGGCAGGTGGTAAAAGTCGAGAGGGAGATATTAGAGGCATGCATGACTTGCCCTCTTTGTAAGAAGCTTCTAAGAGATGCCACCACTATATCCTTGTGTCTTCATACGTGTAAGTTTTAGCTTGTTAAGTTTTTATTGTTGTTTGGAATGATTTTGATCCGAGTTTGTTGAGCTTGTTCTTGAATTGCACGATACGATCTGGGCTGTTCTTGCTTTGTGATTTCATGATCTGGGTTTTCTTTTTCTTATCTTCTGATTTCTCAATTTCATTGGCTCTTATACGTGGTCGTCGCAAATTGTTAAATCTATGTTCTTGATTTGCTGATGGGATGCTTTTAATTTACAATTTATGGATTTATTCTGTTGTTGCAGCATTATCGATCTTATTTTCAGGTGTCATGTCCCAATTATTGGTTTCTTACGTATTAGTATTGGTTTTGCATGTGTGTAGATTAAATTTTTGACCTTGCTTTGACGTATATTACGTTTTTGCCTCATATTGATTATTCTGGTACGCCCTTCGTACTTTCATGGGAAATCTATGGTGATCATTTTGGGCGATATACTCCATAGCGTAACAGAAGATATGAATACTGAAATCTTGTTATAATGCATCTAGGAGAAATCTCCAAGTTTTCTGTGTTAAATTTGGTGTTAAGTGTTGTTGGATTATGCATCATCCAGTAAACGATTATTATAATCTTTTGTCCAAAACATAATTTTTACGTCCTTTGCCTTCTTAGTTTATGTAGTTGGCTTTGCCGTGCTAGTCTCTTTGAGAAATTTTTGGCCCCTTCATGAACATGATTTTGATTCCTTGGCTTTGAAATCTAAACCAGTCTGCAGGAAGTGCATATATGAAAAGCTTTCAGATGAAGAAGGAGACTGTTGTCCTGTATGCAATATCGATCTGGGTTGTCTGCCAGTGGAAAAATTGAGGTTAGTCATTGTCTAAATAGTAGCCAAGTTATGGACCTGCATATTTAAAGTCTCAATCTTTAATTTGACAGAAAATTGGTAACCTTATCAACTCGTTACAGAAGTGCAAGACTTTATATGTTGCTAAAATTGATGAAGTTACCTTCTAGGTTCTGTTTGATCTCTGATTGTCCCGAAATATTTCTATAGATCATGAAATAAGGTTTTGTTATTGATTGGTAATTGTGAATTGAAGAGTTTTTGAGCTTCAAATGAATGGAGGAGGTGTTACTCTGGTTACCCTTTGATTGTTTCTGCTCTAATTTCTTTTCTTTTTTTTACTGTACATAAGCTTATGAATTTCTGAGATGTCTATGACCTCCACAAGTAAAATATTTTATTAGTCTCTGTTTCTTTCATTTGGTTCAACTACAGAGGGAAAGTAAATCAACAACCCTGATGAAGTTACCTTCTAGGATCTATTTGGCCTCTGCTGTTTTTCTTAGCTTTAGATCATACCTAGCTTGCTGCCGATGTTAGCTTTACCTAATATAGAGGAGTAGCCGAGTATCTTCCTAGCAGTCAAGATTGGTTTAGATATTGCTAATTTCTTTTCAGAAATCTTAAAACCATTCTGAGGCTTTATGTTTTGTCAACTCTCAATCATTAAATATAAGGTGGCTTCTCATATGGCTTTGAGTTGCTTTGATATAATAGTTTTCTACCAATCAGGGTAGCTTTATTCACTCCTTTCATGTGTTATCTGTTCACTTATTATTGCAGTTTGCCTTAATTAACAGAAATCAAACAGACACATGCAATTTGTTTGGAAGTTTTTTCATAATTTTCCTCCCATTTCATGTTAGTATTTTCTTACTAGTTTGTGTCTATCTATTCATTACGTGCAGGCCAGACCATAATTTGCAAGATTTAAGGGCTAAAATATTTCCTTTTAAAAGAAAAAAAATTAAGGCCCCTGAAGTTATGCCTTCAATTGCATTGCCAGCAAAAAGAAAGGAACGATCATTATCATCATTGGTGGTTAGCACTCCTAAAGTGCCAATTCAAATTCAAACTGGCTTCACTGGAAGGAGATCTAAAGCCAGTGCAAGAAAGGCTGCTGCCTTGCGTTGCAGTTTTTCGGTTGATGAAACCAGTAAAAAAGAAGATTCTGCGGAGGATTGTCCAATGAGCTCAAGCTCTCCCGGGTCTCCTAACAGAACTTCACAAAATAAAAGCCAGGTAAAGGAGTCAGGAATTTCATTCTTTTTGCTTGACCGACTTGAAACTCAAACCTGGCGGCTAGGTTATGCAGTTAATCATGTCTTTATTAACAGTTTATTAAATTGATTCAGGATTATTCTGTGGGTGACCTTTTTACTAAACACATCAAAAAAGATCCAGAGGATTATGTAGGAATAACTGAAGAGAAAGCTGATTTATGGACTCCTTTGAATTGTCTTGTTGAAGCTGCTAACAGAAGCAAGTCCTCTAAGTCAAATTCACAAGGGCTTTCTCTTTTTAAATCAGAAATTCTTAGTACTCCGGACAGTGAATTCCAGTTATCTGGATCAAAGTCCAGAACAGAATCACCCAATGGTCATGTCAGTGAAGTATACGTTCCTAAAAGCAAAAATAAGGAGCGTGGACAAGATATGAAAATCCAAGATGATAAGAATGGAACAAATTTGCTTCATACATCAGTTAAGCGTAGAAGATTAACATCAAGAAAAAGAGCAGCTATGTCTGAGGAGGTAAGTGTCTCAGTGCAAGTCATGGTAGATGCTGCAGGGGCCAAGAACAACAGAAGAAATTGTCCAATTTGGTTTTCATTAGTTGCCTCTGAAGACCAGTAAGTTGCTTGTTGGGTTGGCAATAACTCTTATGTTATTTTTACAATAATATGTTAGTTATTCACAGCCTTGTTGAGTGAGTGATTCGGTGCCAGTTTCTGATTTTAATGGTTAATGGCGTCAGGAAAGGAGATGCTTCCTTGCCACAGATATCTGCATGTTACTTGAGGATTAAGTGAGTTTCTCTGTTCTCATTACTTGCCTAAAACTCGTTTGCCCTGTTTGATTTGGCTGAATATAAGGTTTTGTCTGCATATTCTGGTAGTTGGATTTGAAATGTTGAAAAGGCATATGTGAAAAGGTCAAATTGAATCAAGCTGGAAGCAAAAAAAGATCATGGATTGAGAGCATCGCTATTCCACCATGTTTCTGATGTTCATTATGTGTGCATGTCAAATTAGGGTTCTTCTCTTTTGTTGTTTTCCATACTAGCCTTCTAGCAACTTCCATGGTTGCAGTCAGTAGGACATCTGATCTTTATGATGCTTGCTGATGTGCTGTTTTTTTGTAGTATGGTAAAATATTTTCTTTTTCATCAGAATTAATTTGATTGCTTTTGAAGTCATGGGTTTATACATGAATGCAATCATTGAGGCACTTAGATGTTATATGCTGACTATTGTACACCACAAGAGAGTTGAAAGTAATGGATAAGGTTTGAGATGTCATTAATTCACAACAAAAACAAACATTTTGTTGCTTATGCAGACCGTATGTTCTGATTGTTTAAATCAAATAGCCAATACTCGAGGTTTCTCAATTATTAGCTAGATAACTTTATCTTTTAAGCAATTTTACCACATACTAATTCTTTGAATACATATTGAGGGATTCATGTGTCACTACGCCCCAGAATAATTTGGATTTTCAATTATAGGAAAATGCTACTAGATTAGGTTGAGCCTGAAATATCATAGAATGCTAGTGTATAATTTTCAGGTTAAGAAACTGAGCGTTCATTTGTGAAAGGACAAAAGGTATGAAAATGCTATAATATGTGAAAGTCCACTACATTGGGCACATGGTATTACAATCATACTCCAAATTTGTTTCACTAGAATGTGTATGATCATGTTGGTTTAATATTTCAATCTTCTGAAATTAGAGATTATACTCATTCATTCATTCATTCTGATTATACTGCTGTGTATCTAGGTGAAACCTCGGTCAGTATTAAAGGCACTAGTAATTGGATTGCATCCTAAATTGACTTTTATTTGACTTCCTAGTTTTCATTGCAGGGATGGCAAAATGCCCGTCTCCTTCATTCAGAAGTATCTTGTTAAAAAACTTGATCTGAATAGTGAGGCGGAGGTAAGCTCATCTCTCTTGTGTTCCCACAAATATGACACCAGTAGATTTTCTTTTATGTCAAAAAAATGTTGTCTGCATTTCTTTTTAATTTCCTATTCTGCACAATGATTCTTTCCAGAGTGGAGAAACTGAAACTGAAAGCGCAAAATATCGATGGCATATATTAAGTTTGTAATTAGCAGGCAGTGTTACTTGTAGTGAATTTTTTCTCAGAAAGACGGTCACTAGTGGAGTGCACCTTTTGGTTCATAATTTTGGTCTAAATACTATATGTAGAACCATTTGACATTGCACGTTATAATGTGGTTTACTATCTTCAAACCTTTCCTGCTTAGTATATTGCCCCTGAAAACTCATCTTGATTGTTGGGGGAGTTAATGATTTTAAGGATTATATTCTTTTATTCTTTTAGCAGCTGCTTTTTATGTGTGTATATAGGTGGAGATAATGTGCAGGGACCAGCCAGTTCTTCCAACTCTGCAATTACACAGCTTGGTGGACATATGGTTTCAGACAGCATCAACATCTAAAAAAGTACCAGCATTGGTGGGTTCCTCAGCTAAAGATTTTGTAATGGTATTGTCCTATTGTCGAAAAGTTTAAGCGAAATCTCTTTAGTTTTTGTTGTCTTTGATCATTTTTACATGTTTTATATAGCGAAATAATAAATACGTATGGTTGGATGTTGTGAATCTGCAGTATTCTCTTTTACGTGCATGTGATTACATGTATGAATACATATCATCGTTTCTTCTTCTTCTTGTTAAAATCAAATCATTTACATTGATTTTGTTGCCAATGGAAGCTGGAACTGGAAGGTTTAGTTTCTTGATGAAAGTCTGCGAGTGTTCAACTATGGAATAGTGAAATTTTTGGTTGGCAGTTGGCATTGCTCGAGAAAGGGAGGGGTATATATAGGAGGAAATATATGGGGTAGATGACGCTGGGGAGGATCGAACTTGCGATCTTTCTGGTCTTCTGGAGAGGATCTAATTATAAATTTTCATTGCAATTTTGTAATGAATTTATAAATTCAAATTTACAAATAAGATGAACAAAATTATTTTTAGGATGAATTGGAATAAGTTTTTATTTATCATGAATTCATAATTTTACTATGAAATATGTGAACTTAAGTTCCCAAGCAAAATAAGAAAATGTTATTTTTAAGATGAAATGATATAATTAAATTTGCTGGTTAAAATCTATTTGCTAATTAGATTTAAAAATTAACTTTTAAAAAAAAAATTGATTTAAATTAAAGTAAATTTGTCTTGAAATATATTTTACTTGGTAATAATCCCTAGATCTACAATGAAATATTCTTTTTATTTGACTTTAAGTATTTATTTTGAAATATTCATATAGATTAATATTAATCAATATTAATTTTATAACATTTTTATTGTAAATTTTAATATTCTTTTAGTTTTTTTTTAAATTATAATCAATAAATAAAAATAAAATAGAAAAATATGGATTCAATATTATTTTAAAAGAAAATTACTATTCACCTCATGTAATTTAATGTAATTTGATATAATATATTAGTATTCTCTCAGATTTAAAAAATATATTATTTGTCTCCCGTAGTTTGACATAATATACTAGTACTCTTTTATACTTTAAAATTTTGATATATTATATTAATATCTATTTATAAGTTTGATTTATTGGACTAATATCACTATAAGCAAAAGATAATATTTTTTTTATTAATATATTATATTAGTTTTTTAAATATAAGAAGTACTAATATATTATATCATATTATATATATATAGTAAATTGTATATTTTTCAAATATAATAAGAATAAAATACATGTCTTATTTTAATTTTTTGAAAAAGATAAATATATATTTAAAAATACACATTTAAAGTGGAAATCAGTAGCATATAAACTCAGACGGGAGAACTGATTCGATTGCTCGGAGATTGGAAATTAAACCAAAGTTGGAACCTTTCTGTGGTAATAATGCAACAGGTAATCAAAACCCTAGTAAAGCCCCATCGATACTGATTCTTTACTTATACTTAATCTTGTGAATTTTGATTTCATTTTAAAAATTCTTTCTTGCTCGCAAATTTTATGAAGGGCGGGGGATCTGAAACGGTGGTCACTTGGGAGGATCAGCAGAATATCAATAAATTTGGTAGATTAAACAACCGATTTCACGAGCTCGAGGATGAAATTAAAATCGCCAAGGTACTCCTCTTTCTCCCCCATATGCCTCGAGGGTTATCTGGATGCTGTAAGTAGGTAAATGGGTCTTCTTCGATTAAGTATGGTGTTAATTTTGTTATCATGTTTGTATGGGTATTTTCTGAAAATGTGGCTAGTGTATGAAAAGAAACTTTAATTGACTTCAGTAAGGTTAGCTATCACTAATTTTGAATTTAAATTCTAAGTCCATTTTTCGATCTCTTTCATGACTGAAGAGTTGTATTGTGCAAGTTTTGGTTCTTGATTGGGTAAGTATTGGGTTGCCATCTGCGTATTATACTTATATTTGGGAGTTGATTGAGCTCGTCTTCAATTGTTAGCGAATATTGGGATTAAACTTGAAATGAAATAGCCAAGCTTGGCGGCTGGCCCAACGTATAAATTGGATTTGAAGGAAGAGACTGTTGGTGAAAGATTATTGAGAAGTTGTTCTCTCTGGTTTTTATGGAAGCAAGCTTGAGTAGATTGGTTTGTTTTATTAGTGAATTTAAATTTTTTTTTGTACAAATAAATCACGAATGTTTTGATTTATATTTGGTTATGTTGAGTTTTATGGAGGTGTTTTCTCTCGGTAATTTAATGGCTCCTCATTAGGAAACAAATGATAATCTGGAAGATGCAAGCAATGAATTGATTCTTACTGATGAGGAGGTGGTTCGTTTCCAAATAGGAGAAGTCTTTGCTCATGTTCCAAAAGAAGAAGTTGAGACCAGGATAGAAGAGATGAAAGAGGTGACTAGCAAAAACTTGGAAAAACTAGAGGAAGAGAAAGATTCCATCCTTGCACAAATGGCTGAGTTGAAGAAGATCTTGTATGGAAAATTCGGGGACTCCATCAACCTAGAGGAGGATTAATTATGCTGTTCATATACCTCAATGATTTGCCACTTTCTTTGTGAAGTCATCCATTCTATTTTCAAACTTCAGGAGAAAAAAAACTCATTCCAATGATTTTCTGGGATATTGCAAGGCTGTGGATGTAAGCTTCTCGACTTTGGACAATACATTTAAATTGCTGTTGGTTCTTCCCTTGTTTCTCGACTTATTACTTCTTTGATGGTTGGGGAGCATTAAACTCATCAGCCCTATTTGTGTTTTAGTATCATTGTTAAATTTTGATAAAGCTCTAACATTGAATTACATGCTGGCTTATATATATGTTCCAGCCTTCTGTTGTATTTGCATTTAGCATAAAAAAACAACTAAGTGGTCCTATATGATATCATATGATTGTTCTTTGCTCAAGAGATAAACGTGGGGTGTGGTCCCTTCGCCAGTAAATAAGCATTACAATAGGTAGAAAATAGGTGGAGATATTCTAATTGGTGCAGGCTGAGGTGGGTAGTGCACGCATATCACAAGCTCTGCTTAAAGACCATTTCAGATTATAGCAACTGAGAAATTACGCCAACCTGTCTTGGAAATGCCAATGATGCTTGCCACCTATGTGTTGATATGATTCCAGTGAAGATAATAAGCATCTTATTTTAACAATTAAACCAAGATGTAGGCCCAGGTTTTCCTAGTTTTTTGAATTATGCCAACTTCACGAGTTGACACAAACCCCTTTGTTTTGTTGTGGAATTAAAACATAAAGGGTCCAGCATTTGAACATTTTTGGAGGGAAAACCTGATCCATTCATCATCAGGATGTACAATGATTTCATAATTTTTTTATATTTGAGAAAATAGTCGCATGAAGAATGTTCTGTTGCCGATTGTCATTCCATATGAGACTTAGAGAGCATTTAGTTCTTCACTTGATCACTCACGAAAGTCTGTGATTAGCCAATAACCTGATATCCTTTAGGATCAGTCCCAATCCAGGGTTTTTCATACCTATTCATACTATTTCTGCAGCCTGATAAGCAACTTCATGCTAAACTACTCCGGAAAGTGGAAACATATGCTCAAATGTATGCAGATTTTCCGACCACTGAGCCAAAGCATAACATTTATAACTCTTTGCATGTTAATCTCAGTTGTGAAATTAACACAGGCCATTCAAAAATAATCCGTAGGACTAAAAACGTTACAAACCCACAAGGAATTGAAGATGGGCTAGGAGTTGCGTAAGTTCTTACCACCACCACCACGTACTAGATAGTGTAATACCCGTGGGAATATTTAGTGTAATAATTAATGAGAAAATTGATCTTCCTTCGGCAGTAAATGGAAAATGAATCAACTGGAATATCTAAATTGTTCTGTCACGAAGGGTACAGTCACAAGTTATAAAAGTAATTCCAGAGATGAGAGAACTCTCCCTTGACAGCCTAATTGCTAAAAGTTTCTATCATGAAATAGAAAGTCTGAATCATTACAATTCACCAAGTTGTTCACATTAAAGTAATTTGACAAGTTATCTATAAAGTTCTTTTACAATCACTTGTCATATTAAATTTGCAGTCTTCATTCACTGAATTCACCATCAACCATCTCGCAACTTTAGCTTGTGACAAAAGATGATTCATCATATAAACCAATGTCAAAAGCAAACGGAACAAATTAACATCCGATATCACCATGATTTCATGCAAACCAGCTATCAATATTACACAAGTATAATCTACTGCAACTATTAGGCATACAGTAGACAAAGAAGACTATAACTTTAGGATTGATAATTTCAATGATTCAAATTGTTCGTTGATAAATAACTGAAACTGATAAATATTAGTAATCACATTTGATGGCTAAAACGAAGTTAATTTCCAGAAGTAAGATTTCCACCAAAAAAAAAAAGAAAGTCACCTTATCTGTAGATGCTAATTTGATCTTACCAACAGCACGCCTATCGCTTTGCAGCATAGCATAATCGATGAACCAACAACAAACAAATGGCTCACAATATTAAGTCACAAATCCCACCATTAACAATCAAATTAAACCCTCCCTCAAAATGTCGCATAAAAAATCCCACCTTTAACAATATAAGTTAAACCTTTCTCAAGATGTCGCATGTGAGACCTCAAGTTAAACCTCCTAAATACTGCAGAAAACCAAACCAAGAGAATAACCAAAATCCATCTCAAATCAAACTCCAAAATCACCAAAAGAAACATCACAATACTCAGATCCGGGTATAACCTGTGGGCCTCAAAGGCTGACTCCCTACAACTGAGAGCAACCCACCTTCAGCTGCAGTCTCCTCATCAAGAAACAAATCCTCAGTATTCCGAAAGGAAGCATGAACACCAACCACCACAACCCCAATAATCAAAGCCACCAACACGTTCAATCCCACATGGGTAAAAACCAATGCCACTACAGTAACCAAGCCAAGAGCAAGCAACACAATTTTATCATCAAACGTTCTGTTAAACAACACAACTGGACCATCCCGATAGAAGTAAAGGAAAAACCAGGCGATGAATACTATGATGAAGACGATCATAGACACAGGATGCCAAAGAAGGCTCAGAAACAGAATTGAGAGAAGTACCATTGCATAATTGACCCGAAAGTAATTGACGTTGTACTTGATCCGGGACATGGCTTCCGCGTAGCTGTAGGGCCTGGAGAAGGAGGAGAAGCTTAGAAGTTCTCTCCAGGGGCGGCGCGTTGTCATTACTGTTTGGGTCGCGGCGGTGGCATGTGATACGAAAGTGAGGGAGGTGGCGTTCGTTGCTGGTTTTTGTGCAGGTTGTGTGGCGATGGTTGTAGTGGTTGGGATGGTGCCATAACCAGGGGATGATTTGAGCGACATAGCAGATAGAGTGGTGCTATACAATGGGAAGAAAGCTGACACTAGATCTGAAAAATTTCAAAGAAATAGACGAACTAAGGATAGATTTAGAATTAGGAGGAAAGGAAGAAACCCTAACCCCCAATATTTAATTTTTAGGGTTTCTCCCTGTATGGAACGTATTAGAAATGGGGAAGAAGATGGATAGAGAAATAGTTTCCTCGGACAGCGGACGATTTTCTCTGTTCCTTTTCCGGGAAAATTTGAATTACAGGCTGTAAAACGAATTTTTATTTTATTTTTAATTAAAACTAAATAATTATGTGCGCTAAAAAAGAAAAGTTAAATAATTATGCAACAGAAATTCTGGAGGCTAATTGTATGGTTATAAGACATTTTAATTATTATAAATTAGTATTTAATTTTTTAATAATATTATAATTTAATATTAAAATTAAAATTTCAATTAAAAGTTAACCAGTTGACGTAGGATGTAACAATAATTTTAATTTGGTAGTAAATTGTAATATTTTTTATAAATTTTGTATCAATTTATAATATTTAAAAAATTTATTAGTGAAAAATTTAAATACGATTTTTACAATTATCCCTAAAATTCTGGATCAAGTTCATCTATCATTATTAATTCATGTCACCAATCTTCTCCCGGTCCCAAGGTAAAAAAAAAAAACCATTATTGATTGTTACTTTATTAACAAATTCGTTATAAGAGCCAAATTTTTTTTTGACAATTTAATAATTTATAGATTTAATTTGCAATTGAAATTATAAAGACAAAAATATCCAATAATACAGAAATTTTATTACACCAATTAAGTATATGTTAATCATATAAAAATATCATTTGTGAAAATAAATTAGTTATAATTTTTAATATTAGAACAAGCTATTTGTTTGGTTTATAAATAAAATATAAATGTTGTATAAGTAAGAATTATTTAATCCAATAATTTTTTTTGTCTGAATTAATTTTATATACATTAAGCGTTAAAATATTGTATTTAATTAAATTTTATATCTCCATGTCAAAATTTATGGATTTTTTTTAATTACGTAGAGAGTTAAGAATTTATTTAGTTATTATGCAGTTTAGGGGGGCAAAAGTGAAAATTAACCTACATTAATTTCTAAACCCCCCAACATGAGCTGAAGCTTTTATTTCAATAATGCTGGGACCAAATAATTTAATTTTTAAATCGATTGCAAAAAAAAAAAAAAAAAAATCTGATAATTACGCATACTTTAAAAAAAAAAAAAACCATAATTTCAGGCACGTGGAGCCAGGCAGCATATAAACACTTGTACCGATCCTTGTACCTTGAAATCTGGTCGATGAAGCATTATAAATCTATAATCTATACACGTTCGAAAATCTATTAGAAAAAAATGTATTTTATTAAAAAAACGGTGTTAATTCAAATTATCCAATTTTCTTGTTAAATACTATTTTTTTCTTTAGACTTTCCAATTTTTTCTACTTAGTCTTCTATAAAAGTACAATTTAATTCTTTATTTTATTCAGTCCAAACATTCAGTCAATTATTTTCTATTTTTTAAAATTTTAATAAATTTTTATTAATAAATTAATGAATAAATTTTTATTTTATTTCTAATAAACTTTTACTTTTATTTCTAATGAACCTTTACTAATAATGTCCAGTTTACAACAAATGAACTTTTGTAATAAATTAATAAACTTTTATTTATTAATTAATGAATATATACTAATAACTTACAATTTACAACAAATAATATTTACTAATCTTATTAATGAACATTTTATTAATAATATAATAAATTTTTGTTATTAAAGTAATAAACATTTACTAACAAAGTAATAACCATTTACTAGTAATATATAGTTTACAATAAATTAACTTTTATTAATAAACTAATGAACATCTATTAATAAACTAATAAACATCTATTTTATTCCTAATGAATTTTTATTTTATTTCTAATAAATATTCACTAATAACTTACAGTTTGCAACAAAATGAACCATTACCAATAAATTAATAAATTTTTATTAATAAACTAATAAACTTTCATTTATTAACTAATAAACCTATACTAATAACCTTCCATTTACATCATATTAACTTTTATTGATAAAATAATAAACTATTAATAATAAACTAATAAACATTTAATAATAATATAATTAGGGGTATAAATGAACCAAGTTACTTGAGAGCTATTTGGGCCTCGATTCGAAAAAAAGCTCGTTCGAGATCGTTTGTTAAGCTTAACAAGCCGAGCTCGAGCTCGAAAATCTTATTGAGCCCGAGCTCGAAAGCTTGATACTATTTGGTTCGTTAGCTTACGAACGTATTCATTTAGAAGCTCGCGAGCGTGTTCAGTAAAGGCTCGCATAAAAGTTCGTGAACGTGTTTATTTAAAGGCTCGCAAATGTGTTCGTTTAAAAGTTCGCGAACATTTTCGTTAATGGCTCATTTAAAGCTCGTTCAAGGTTCATTTAGAGCTCGTTTATATTATATTTTGTTATCGAGCTCGAATTCAAACTTTTGTCTTTATCTGTTAACGAACCGAATTCGAGCTTAGTTCGTTAAGTATAATAAAGGAGATATTCACAAGCTGAGGTCAAGTCACTCGCGAGCTCAATAATTTTTAAACGAGCCGAACTCGTGCTCAATTATAAAAGCTTGAACTTGTAATGTATTTAAACGAGCCGAACTCGAGTTCATCAATTTTCGACTCGGCACAGCTCAATTACAACCCTAAATCTAATGAATGAATATTTACTGATAATATATAGTTAATAAACTAATGCACTTTTATTAATAAACTAATGAATTTTTACTTTATTCCTAATAAACTACTAAAAATTGCATCAACCGAAATCTTAGCAGAAATGCAATAGCTAAAATCACACAAAAAATAGAGAAGATAACAGAGAGAATGAAATATAGAAAGATAGAATAACTCTCGAACACTAGAAAATCACATCAAAAGAGAAAGAAAATCAGAAGAAGAATAACCCTGCCAAGAAAATAAAAAAAAAAAATTGATTTCCGTTATCTGCTGATAAAATTTAAAAAATAAAAACAAAAATTATAGTACTTTGCATGTGTGACATATACTCTAAATTTATAATGCTCAATCGACGCGAGTTTTTCATATAATTTACGCACTTCATATTGTCACAATCATAAGAGGCAATGGATTTCAATTGAATTTTTTTTTAATTACTCTTTTTTACTGTGAATTAAATTCGGTAATAATCTCATATCTAATCCTTTATCATGCAGTATTTGATTTGCACGAAAAGTTTTATCATCTCCTCTTATTCCTTAAAAATAAATTAATAAATTATATATATAATATCTTATTAGCAGTTTAGCACTGTGTATGGAAGAATACGTGGAAGCAGTTAAAGAAAACAATGGAAAAGAAAGAATAAGAAAATGGAAATTGATAAACTTGTATCTCTAACCGATTCGATTCATTTGTGCTTGGCGACCCAAAATGGCACATTCATTACCATTTTCTCTCTCTTTTTTTTTTGGTTTTATGTTGGCCTAATATATAATATAAGGTAATTATTCTAATACTTCTCTCAATTTCTCCTCTAAAAGAACCATCCCATATACTTCCAAGCATCATATTGACTGCAACACTGAACATGCCACCGCTTGCGCCCAATGCCTTAATTTGGTCTTCACCTGCTGAGGATCATCCCCTGCTTCCACACCAACATCACAACGCAAATTAACATAATCTCAATCTCAGATTTACATGGAATCCGCTGTATTCTCATCCGTTTTATAGTTTACTTATATATAGTGGGATTCGAACTCACAAAGCCATAAAACATTCATGAAATCAAGACATACAATTACCTGGGCTGCATATTTTCCAATCTGATGATTCGCTGATTGGACCGTCAAAAGACGATGATCGGGCTCCAAGAGATGCCGATGATCTGCGGCTGTGCGGGGTGGATACTGGGCTGGGTGAAAGCTGTCGGTTAACCGCGAAATAAAGATCCAAAGCCGGCAACGTGTTGCACAAATGCTGTCCTTCTTCCTCATTGAACCCAAAACCAAGCTCAATGCTCCCTTTGAGTTCATGCAAATCTTCATCCGTTAAGTCATCCAACTCAACCATGCTGTTCTTTCTCCGTTCTTGTCTCAGAATCTGGCGTCGACGCCTCTCCCAGGCAATATCTAGGCGAGTCTCGCACATGGAAAGCTGCTTTGACAACCACTTCTTGTTCTTCCATCTCGGTGGCGCCAGTGGCATCCGTTGCAACTCCTCCGATTCTGACTCGTCCAGTGACGAGGATGATAAACATAATTCATTCTTCGCCTCGTGAGCGTTCATAGCTTGTTGTGAAACGGAAATGAAAAGGCGGCGTTCGTCGGCCGATAAGCCGTCGGAGCCGCCCTTAGAAGTGGAGGAGTGTGGGATGGGGGCGGGGGGGATCAATCAATCAATTAATTAATTAAAGATAAAATAAAAAGATTTTGAAATAAGAATTTAATTAGAGATGGGAATCAAATAAAAATGATTGATTAAATAGGAGGAAGGAGCCAGAGGGCAGCAGCCCGACCAGCTCAAGCAAGAAGAGCTGCCACGGGGTTTAATGGTGGAGGAAGGAGAGGAGGAAGTGGCAGGTGGGTACAGTTCCTTCGCGCCTCTCCCTCCTATCCGTTGGGTGGTTTGGTTTCTTTTACCGTTAAACCATTCATTTATAACTTCCAAGCTGTTAATTTTGGGCCATTTCATTTGGGTTTTTTTTTTCTTTTTCTATTTTAAGAAACTTCTACTTACTTTGTTCTAAATATGTTTTACCCTTTTGGGTTCCCAACCAAAATTCTGTTATTATTTCTGCACTAATACTTGATAGGTAATTGAACATCAAAAAACAAAAAAAAAAGAGAGGTAACAATGTCATTGTCGACGATCATTTGGCATTTGCCATCCTTTCTAGTTCTAATTCATTGATAATTTATATAAATAATAGTAACGAATATCTCAAATTCTAAATATTTTATTAAACTGAAAGAATTTTATAGTAATTTATATATATTATGTCAATTCATTTATATTCTCTTAATTAAATAAGAATAAAGTTAATTCATATATTCGCGTAACATGCAATAATCACTTATGGCAGCTCATGTTCATTTGCAAAATTACAATTAACCAAACTTAGTGAGCTATTATGTTTAGATGTTTTGACTCACAGGTGTATCTATACAAATTAATATAACTGTAAAATATATACAATCCTCTTAAATATTTTAGTCAAACTCCGGTCATGAGAAATAGAAGTTGGGCTTTTGAGAAATAGCATTGGAGTCAACTAGGTGGTCAAGCCAGTTTTTCAGGTTGGTCAAACGTTGATGTTCCATAACTACTTAACAACTCATAAAAATTATAATTTCTGCCATAAAAGGGTGCTAAATTTGGATCTTTGGTCAGCTTTCAGAGGAAATTCAAACCTTTGTCAACCAACTAAATCATAAGAATTT
>CATIWF010116584.1:0-10475 GCA_949630135.1 Balakata baccata
TGGATTTCCTTCTGTTTCAAAAAGCTTAATTAAAAATTATTAGCAACTAAAAAATTTATTGTAAAAATTGTGAAATATTTAATTAGTGGAAGTACTTTTTTGGCATAAAGACTTTAGTGAGACTTACATTGAAACTCCATCAAATTTTGCCAAACTCCTGGTGCAATTTCTAAGAACATGTGCCGGCAACCTTTTCTTATAGCTTGAAAACTCACATAGAAGAAACAGAATCAAAATTAGCTAATAGCTTTCAGCTGGAATAGGCTAAACTTAGCATTGTAATGCGGTGGGATTAGTTAGGGTAATGGAAAGTGGATATCACATTCATGGCATTGTACCTCATTACCTAATCTGTTGAGAAATCCAACTTTGCATTAAAAAGCAAACCTAATACACGCTCAGATAAAAACATGGATAAAAAAAAATGAGGAAATTTCACTATTTATCTGCATTTTAATTCTTTTTTCTTTTTCAGTTTTACCATCAATTTTGTGAAATTTCAATGTTTTCTTTTTCACACTTTTTTCTTTCTTTCTTTCTTTTTCCTCTTCATTTCTTCCTTTGTTAATTTAAACTTCGACTTTATTTTCGAGCTCATTCTGCAGTTGGCCATGGCGCCGGTGGTTTTGATGGAATAATCCATTCCTATGCTGATTCTTACGTCATTTTCTTGAAAAGATATTAAATCTGGTTTATTTATTGTTTGTTTGTTAAAATAATAAAAATTAAAAATATAGATAATCCAGCCTTCTTCTCCTAATTAGGTAAGTCTAGCTACTAATTATCAAATCTTTGAAGTCTGTGGGTAGGTGTAGAGGGAAGTCGTGCCCTTGAGGTCGGCTGAGCTGGTAAATCAGGAGGCAAGCATGTATTTTTAAGATATACCTAAGGTATATCCAATGAATTCTCAAAATATACTAAACTAAGGTATACCAAAAACATTCTTAAAGATACCGAATCAAAATATATTCAAGGTATATCGAAGATATACGAATGCACACTTTTTGGTATACTTTGAGTGACTTTTTAAATTTGGGTATTCTTATAATATTTGTTAGGTGCTTTTTATAGTTTTGAAAAAAAATTCAAGAAGTAATAATGTAATATTTTTTGAGTTTTTTTTGGCATTTTTGAAAAATTCTAAAAAATTCTTATGTAAATTCAATCTCACATGTCATCTATAAATTAATCCAATTAGACAATAATATATATATATGTTGTATTTACGTTAACTAGTGAAAATAAAACAATAAAATGCATATTACTATATAATTGGATTAGTTTACGAATGACGTAATAAACAAACTGAGCTTACCAAATCTCTATTATATAGTTTCCAACCACATATTTCCAATTGTGCAAACTCTATGAAGATGAAACTGAGCTATTGATTTTGTCACTCAGGTGACTTCCATGAAACCCAACTACTTCCTATTCTCTTTTTGCTTCATTAGTATGCTTGACAATATCAATCTTTTGTTGTTCGCTTTTATTAATGCATCTTTTATCCATAAATGACAACACTTTATCAACTTCACCAGTTGTTTTCTTATACAGCATCTTCATAAAGCTAGGGCCGACCAATCTTGATTAGAATGTTTTCGTGTCTAATAAGTGGAGGCTGCCAGAGCAGCATTCACTTGAGGAGGAGCTAGAACCCCTTTTAACTTTTTAAAATATTTGTAATAGTATATAAATTTATATTATTTTTTAAAATTTGTCCCCTATAAAAGATATTAGAAATTTATTTTTATATCATGGACTTAGATTTCTGTCTCTTTATCTTCCTTATTTAGGCTTTTAGTTTTTTACCCCCTTAACTTAAGGGTTTGACTCCGCCACTAGGTGGGGGAGGACAAAACGAAATAAAGTGATATCAGAAAAAAGGGAAGCATTCAACAAGAAAACAGCAGGTAACGGCCATGATCTAATACAAGATATTCGAATTCGATGTGTAGGACCTTCAGAATCAGATCTCACCAGTCACCAAGACTGTATGGAATAGGAAAACATTTATAAAATTGGACTTGCACAAATCTACACCAACCCAGCACAATATATTCAATTAGATTCTTCACTCTTGGGCTTGGCCAAATAATCTCCTAAAAAAAAATAAAATTACAACTTTGAAATGCAAGATTCTATCAATTAGTAATCAAGTAAACAAAAGATCTAACTTCCATTGTCAACAATCTCCTACAACATGCTTACTCAATTTTCTTGTAACCATACATTTGTTTAAAAGAATCCAGAATTGGTGATGGCAGAACATCAAAGTAAGTTGCCAATGAAAGCAATGCACATGCTAAAATTACATATATTTTGAACCAAATAGATAAAAAAAGGGTGAGATAAGTAAATATGGCAGTCAAGGAAATTACTAGTGTGAAATTTACCAAGCATCTCAAAGTAGAAAGTTCTACTTCAGTTCTTTCGTTAGGGAAATGGCCCCGAGTTGTGAAATCTGAGAGCAACTGATCCTTGAGCTGAAAGGCATTCATTAACCAAGTAGCAGCCTCGCTATCAGAGACTGGCATATCCTTGGTTGGGATGCGGCGAATATGCATGTGAACTTCATCAGGATCCAGACCAAATACATTGTCCAAAAAGGTTGGGCATCGATGCTTGTATGCAATGGTTAAATCATAGACTGCAGTTGTATGAGATATGGTAAGTGAGAAGGATATTAAAAGTAAATCATATGCCAAAAGCAGTAAAGAAACTCTTCGTATCATGCAAAACATATAATTATAACAAACATCTCAATACGATCCCAATTAACTGTTTGCAGAAATTATTTTGATTTTTAACATTCAGTTTTTAGCTTTCTCTAATTTTTTCCGTCAAATGTTTTTGCAAATAATGCTCTTTATTTTTCACCATGACCGGAAAAGAAAAGACAACTTTGGAAGGTTTCAGTACCAAAGATATGACTGAATCGTTTAGGATTCATTGTTTCAATTAAAAAAATGCAATTCATCAGCAAACTCTGAGCCAACAAATAATTAATCTGAACCCTTTTCTCATTACCAAAAAATTATGCAACAATTCTAGTATTAAAGCTCACTAGAGTTGGTTCATTGAGACAAATGAGCATGATAAGGCTGAAAACATATTACAAGTCTCATAATTCTTAGTTGATTGGAAAAAGAAAAGATGAATGAAAGAGCCGACTGCTACTGATGATAATCTCCTAGATATTGTTTCCACTTGAACTGGTGAATTTATATATAATGGATGTATGTTTTCCACTCAGATAAAAGCACATTCATAGTTCATCAATATTAATAGGATTGTGTATTATTATGTATTCCACCACAACAATAGCAGTAATATTAGTTGTAAAGAACCTGCATTCAAGGACTCCCCAAGAACTTCCAAGCAAACACAAAAACCCCTTGTTTTTGGAAGCAGCACATTCTTCAGCAGAGGAAGTCCAACTTCAGCAGCAAATTTTTGACTTGTCATGCATTTTTGTTCACTGCACAAAAATGCAAACAAATGTAAACCAACAGATTCTAAATCTCATATAAATGCTGAAATTAATAGAGCAAAATATATCCTGGAGTGTTCAGAAAATCAAATCCACTTGGTTTTAGGTTTAAGCTCAGAAAAAATTAGAAATATCATATTAGCAAGTATGCACATTCAGGATTCAGTAAAAAAAAAAGTAAGCACATTCAGGATTAAGAAGTATAAAGGTAAAATAGACTATACGTATAATCAGTCCCTTCAGGGAAAAGAGCAAGCCATAAGGAATCTTGAGGATCCTTAAAAGTAGAAAGCCTTTGGCGCATAACAGGTTCATCAATTTCCCACTTCCTATCAACTGAAATGAATTCCAAAATGTGAAAACCCCAACCAAAGACGGGCAGCTTCATCAAGCTACTCTTGAGAATATACTTAATGTAGCCTAGGCACGCTTTTCTCACAGCAATATCCCACAAATACATCCAATCAACTTCAGTTCTATGATTGGCAATGATCAAAACACGTTCTTCCACAGGGAGAGCATCCCCAGAAAAAACTACTTTTGTCCCGTTTATCTTTTCAAATAGAAAGGGCCACATAGATAGCCAAACGGAAAAGATGAAAGAGGATACTTTTCTGCGATAGTGTGTTGTGGCAAGCCGCGATAAAAAGGCCAGTGGACCAAAATACACTAAAAACATAAAAGCAGTGGAAAGATACACCACTAGACATATCACGCCCCTTGTAACCCTAAGAAGGGTTAAATGGCGGTGCTTTTGTACGTCAGTAGTTTTAAGGGGCTTGCCAACTTCCATCTCTTTCTAGTGTCTGACACAGAGACCTCTCTTCCTCCTAAGGCCAGCTGCAACACAAATGTCCCTCAGAGTCAGTAGAGATATCCCCAACTTATAACATATTTAAAGAAAAAGCAAATCCACAATAATAAATGATTAGGAGATATCAGGAGCAAATTGTAGTTGTACATATCTAATTCAAGAGTATAACTCAAGTATCGACCCTGTTGGTGGGAAAAGTTACAAGGGAATGCGGGGAAACATGTCCTTTAATAAAAACCAATCTTCAAGTGAAACAGAGAGCCTATGATGCTGATTGCTCAATTGTAAGTCTATAATGGTTAAGACACTACCATACTTTGCGTAATTAGCAAGAAAGGTTAAGATGCCGCCTGTTTTCAATCATAACTACTAAATATAAGACCGAGTAACCAAGTAAAGAATTCATGCCCTCTCAGCAACAGAGTGCTCCCTTCTAATACACGTTTATAAGCAAAAACTAAGCACTGCAATTCTCCAGAAACAAGAATACCAATCAAAAACAAATCTACAGAAAATCATTGATCAAACTATCACTGTTCAATAAAATTCTCACTAATTGCCAATTATCATCACATCAAAAGAAGAGCAAAGGTCAATTAATAGCCACTAAAATTAACTGTAAGACGTAAATATCAGCAACCAGTAGCAATTAGATCCAATCATTAAAACCGAATGAATTAATCCAATCATAAAGAGATAAAAGAATTGCGAATCGAAACAAAGAAAAAGGGGATTATTACCTCGAAGCGGCAGAGAAAGTCAAGAGAAACGAAGTGAGGAAGAATGAGAAACCGTTTTGGGTTTAAGAAAGTGAATTTTCTGATAGGTGTTGAAAAAGATGGAGTCTCCATATTATATTAAAAAAAAAAAAAAAACAGGGAATTTCGAAGCTAGATTCGTATAGGAGGAGAAATTTGCGGGGTGATAACAACAATAGAGGTCCAGGTGAGTGCGATTGAGTGATCGCCTGATTGGCTATTGACTTCCGAGCTTGAGAAAAATTTTATAAAAAATATAAAAAAAAGCACTGTAGTATATGTATATATATGAAACGAGAGATGCTAAAGGATTTTGGTGTCTGGTTAGAGATCGAAGGGGTGTGCTGAGATTCAGAGGACAAGCGCCAAACAATGATTAATCAAGTTTCTGTTGGTTTCTGACTAGGTTTTATGCAATTCTTGGTTGTCCAATCACTGTGCTATTTGGATGCTATCGGGCCTTTATGCCGCCAATGATTCCAACTGATCCCGCCCTATGTGCTTCTCGTGTTTCCTTTTGCTCTTTGTCTTTTTCTTAAGCACTGCTAAGTTATCTTTGCCGTGCGTCGAATATGTAACGTATAAATATAACAAAATGTAGAAAATGAATAAATTAAATATTTATTATTGTATATATACATGTAACATAAATGTTTTAATATTTATAATACATTATCAGAGCTAAAACATATAAATTAAAAGGTTGAAATAGAAAATTATCTGTATGTGTTGTCAGCCTGCATCAATATTAAAAAATTGATATCAACTAATATAATAGTATGATTATATATATATATTATTTTTTTTTTTTACCTTTTAAAAACAGAAACTGAGTGTTATGAACATTTTGATATGTAAAAAAAAATATAATGTAAAATTTACAATTCATTTCGCATATAAAATAAAATGCTATTTTTCTTCAATTAAACAATCTAGATAAATTATCAAGGCAACAAGTTAAGAAAAAATTAATTAAAAATTTCAAAATATTCTCCATTCTAAAACGAAAATATCTCAAATTTTGAGTATAATGTAACTTATAAGTCAATCATATATCCCTTTGATATTATTGTAATTTTTTTTGACAAATTTTACCTACCCTACATGTTTACCTTAATCTATATAATTTGCGTTAAAATTTTTCTTATGAATAGTGTTAAATATTATTAAAAATTATATAAAAATGTTACTGAAAAGTAAAAATTGGCAAATTGCTGCTTTTTTGAAATGATTTTTTAAATTGATGCAAAATAAATAAAGTAAACCATACACTAATCCATAAAAATGAAAGCAATATAAATTTAGTTACTAAACTAAGTTTATTTCTGCTAAACTTTTAAATTTATATTAAATTAATATATTGAAGACTTTTGAGAGCCTAATATAACAAAATCCTATAAAAAAATAAAATTATTAATTTGTTTCAATACTAAACAGGTTTAAGGTTAAATAACTTACTAAAATAAAATTCACTATTTCTAAAAAACATATAAAACATTTAGTAAATTACTTTTTCTACAAACAAATAAATCAAGGAAATATGATCGTACGATGAATCTCAATTATTTAGAGTATTTGCTTTTAGTGGATTCCACATTTAAGATCTGAATAGGGCTTTCCTTGTTCCTTTAATGGACCTTAAACCCCACATTAGACCCTGGTGCAGAGGATAATTGCTAAAGTTGATGCATGAATTATTACACGTTGCCAAACTACAAAAGGTTAGCTCTCCATCTATATATATATATATATATATTGATATTTCGCTGATATATTTCTCTCTCTTCACCATCTCCTGCGACAAAAAGCCAACTCTTTCTCTCTCTCTCCATACGGATACTTCACTGGTATATTTCTCTCTCTGCACCATCTTTTCATGGGCTATGGTTGCATCCATTTATTCTGTCACATTTTCTTTTTCTATGTTTACAGATTCTCTTAGTTTATAAAAAGTATAATTTTTTTATATGATTCAAATAAAGGAGATTCAGATCCTTCACTGCTCATCTATATCATATTTCTTATATGATTTCAACATAAAATTCATATTTTTTTAAATACATGATACTTGGATGATGTCAGTTAGTTGGTTTGAGAAATTGATTTATGTTGCAGTAGAAAATGACATTGGTTACAGCTGAGGCTAAATATACTGACTTAGAACATCGTCGTTTCAATTTCTGTTGCAATGGAAAATGATATCGCTTGATAGTTAAGTATGCTTGCTTTTGAACTACATTTTATTCAATGCTGTAGCATGAAATGTAGCAATAAGAATGGTGTCATTAGCTGGAAGAGAGGCAATCTGGGTAATTTGTAATGATATCGTTTACTGGTTGAAGGGGGCAACTGGACATGTTGATTAACTGTGGCGTTCCAAAGATGATTCATGTTTAACGGCAGCGTTTTGAAGCTAGCAGCATAGGGATAAAACCGTCAGTATATTGTACTGACTACAGTAACGAGGTCTTGCCTTTTATATATATTAATAGATGGGGAAGACAAATTGGATTTGCATCCACAGTGTTGTAAGTTTTTTTTTGCTATTCTGACTCTGATCTGATCTGAATTTTTTTTGTGGCAGAGATGGTACATATGTACTCTACCTCTATTTCTTCCCCGATAAATTATATATATATATATTAATATAATTAGCAATTTTTAAAAATAATAAAATATAATATAATATTTATTTAAAGTAAATTTTTTTATTTAAAAAAATATATAATTAACTAATTAGTTAAAATTAAAAAATATTTTTAATGTGAAAATAAAATAAAAAAATTAATGAAATCGGTAATCAAATTGAGATCGAAGATCCCTGTCCCATCGTGGTCAAGGACAGAGATCTACGAATTTTTTACAGCGGAAAAACTAGATGGACACTAAAATAGAGTTTATTTTTTGAGGTCGGGGGATGGAGATGGAAAACTCTGCTCTAAACCTGTACCATTGTCATTCCTGATTGAGTACATGTTTTTGTGGCCCAATGGACAAGTCTTTAGTTTCTTCTTTAATGTACAGTCACAATTGGACTTTGCTTAGATTGGGCCATGAGGCATGTATATATTTTACTATATGTAATTTTTTTTAAATGTGAAAAAGTTTCTAAAATATTATAATAATAATAATTTCACTTAAACCTTTTTTCCAAGCTATTAAAAGTGCCTAAAAAATATATAAAAATACTTACATTTAAAAAGTCACCCAAAGTATAAAAAAATGTAATACATGTAATTTAGATTCGGATAATTAATGTGTTTAATTACCACAATTAATATTATTAGAGTCTAGAGTTAGGATTTAAAGGCTTCTAAAGTATTTAATTATGTTATGAGTGGTTTAATTAAAAGATATAAAGTTGAGAAAAGTTATAAGAAAGAAGTAAAAGTAAATGATTTGAGTGGGTATTTGGCAAAAATAATGAAAGACCAAAGTGATATATTTACTAAAGTATAAAAACTTTTTTTTTTTCCTTCTTTTTCATTTACATCAGCCCTAAATTCTAACTTTTTCACCCAAATTCGTGTTCCCTCTTTACCCCTTTATTCTTCCACTTTGTTTCATTCAAAAAAAACCAAAACTACTAAAAACTAAAGGAAAAACCATTTATATAGCCCAAAACCCTTTAGAAAAGTAAAAAGAGGGAATTGTTGGAGCTAAAGAAGCCATTTTCTTGGAGAATTAAGAAAGAAATAAGCTAAACACTCAAATTCACATTGTCTTTGGTAAAGGAATAAGTAAGTGAAGCTAAAAACTATCTTATCTTCTTCTTTTCTCTTGTTTTCTACCATTTTTGTGATTGGTGGAAACCCATTTCATATGGATTAGTTCTTTAGTCAAGCTATGGTTTTGAAGAGTTAAAACTCTTCTTTTTAGAATCTAGATTAGTTAAAGAATAAACTTGACATGAATTTTGAGCTAAAAGAGATAGTTTGATAGTTAAAGTTGGATTTATATTTAAGGAGTAGAGTTATGCTACATATGTTTATTCTTTGGCCTAAAAGATGCATGTTGATGTCTTATTAGATGATAGATAGGGTGGTAGTAACCTCCAAAGGAAAGAGCAAGCTTGATGACTTAAGATTTTTAAGGCTTCATTTGAGGTTAATACATATATGCATATTTATTCTTAAACTTATGTCATTTGCATTTTTAAAATGGTGGTTGTTATATCTTGAGATAATGATTGACATGATATTGATGTTGGAAATGATAATTATAATGATTTATGACTATTGGGAATGTTTATAAATTTAATATAATTTTTGGTTAAGTATTGTATTTTGTAATGTTGCTAGAATTCTATGAAACAACTTTGATTCCTTTAGATGTAACTCATGTTATAGAACTCAGATTTATATGAAACTATAAACATAAGGCTAAAATTTTATGAGAACATATATTCGAATTCTGTTTGTAAATTGGCCAAAAATGGGCTATAAAAGTCAGACATGGAACTGTCCATAATATTATGGGCAAATTTTTAGTGAATAACTTGTGATTTTTGAGGTATAACTTATGTTATAAAATTCGGATTTATGTTATTTTTGTTATATATGAAACTAAGATATTAATCTAAAACTTTTTAGAAGACTATGAGATTTAATTAAGTTCCTAAATAGGTGAGAAATATATTCTAATATCATGGCAGAAATCTATCTGGAAAGAAATATTAAGAATTTAGTCTCTTAAATATTGTATGACATATATATATGCTAAATTGTTGGAATTTTTTTTTCACTTAATTGTGTATTTTATATAAGGTTTGTAAGTCTTAATAAGGTAAATTATGGCATACAATATGTAAACCTATCATGTTAGAAGAAATTATAAATATGTATAGCTGCTCATTTCTTTTATAAGGACGAGACTTAGGATAGATGACATGTCATGTCTAGCCCAAACCATATCTAAACCTATCAGATAGTTTTGTAAATATCGGGTCAGTCTAGCCCAAACCAGATTTATTTTATTGGATGAATGATAATTTTATGCATGTATAAGATATGAATTAATATGTTAATATGGTAATATGGAAAATATTTGTATGAAATGATGTTGAGAGATAATAATATAAGGAAAAGAAAAAGTTTTAATTTTTTTTAAGTTTTCAATAACGGAAAATCTATAACACTTGCTTATATAGTTGAGTTAATCTTAATTATATGATAGAGTGTTACAAAAAGTGTATATTTGGTATATTTTTGGTATAATTTGGGTATATCTTGGTTCGGTATCTTTAGGAATGTCTTATATATGATTTGGGAATTCTTGGGTATACCTTGACAGATCCTTAAGAATATATCGAGTATACCTTAGGAATTTCTTAGATATATATTGAGAATTACCTTTGATATATATTAAGAATTTCTTGAATATTTCTTAGGAATATTTTAGGTATACGTTG
>CATIWF010116688.1:0-70994 GCA_949630135.1 Balakata baccata
ACATGGAAATTATTTGCATGAAAGGATGTTAAGAGATAATAATATAAGGAAAAGAAAAAGTTTTGAATTTTCACAAGTTTTCAATAACGGAAAGTCTATAACACCTGCTTATATAATTGGGTTAATTTTAATTATATGAGAGGGTGTTACAAGTTGTTCGTAAGCTATTCGAGTCTCCGTTTATAAAACAATTCATTCAAAATCATTTATTAATTTTAATAAGCCGAATTCAAGTTTAAATTTGAACTTGAAAACTTATTTCAAGCTCAAGTTTGAGCTAAAACTATTAATTGGTTCATTATCTTGCGAACATGTTCCGTTTAATAGTTCGTGAATATATTTATTTAAAAGCTCGCTAAAGTATTCAATTAAAAATTCATAAATATGTATATTTAAGGCTCGTTTAGGAACTTTTATCATTATTGGTTAATGAGTCAAATTTGAAATAAATTTGTTAAGTATGAGCTATTTATGAACTGAACTCGAGCTACTCATAAACTTAATAATTTTGAAATAAGCTGTGTTCGAGTCTGATAAATTTAAATGAATGGAGTTCAATCTCATTTTATATAAAAACTTGGCTCAGTTTAATTACAGCCTTAGTTGAATCCACTGATGATGTCTTGTTTTTTTTTTTTTTGAAACGATTTCTAGAAAGAAATTTAAAAGATGGCAAATCATATAATTTCAATTTTCTCTTCTACGCTGTGATGGAAACCAACTTGGGCCATCCCATGCGAGCATGTATCAAACCAAGCCATGCAAAGATGTTTGGGCGACCTTTATTTTTCTTTGGGCTATAGTGGATGTGAAAATAAGAGAATTTTATAGAAATATTAAAAAATAGATATCTATTTATATTTTTACTTATACTTAAAATTTTTTTCAATTTTGCCAAAAATATATTTCTAAAATTATAACAATATATAAATCTCAAAATCACTCTTAAATATGCCTAGACGATATATCGATATATCTTTGGTTTACCTTGATATCTTGATTCAATTTTTACCAAAAAGTAATAAAAGAACAAAAACAATTAAATCATTAAAGAAGATGAAAAAGGAGAATAAAATTCAATCAAAATTCGAAACATCACAATTTTCTCAAACAAATAGTCTGGTATACATTTCGGAAGATCATATGTATATCTCGGAAATACATTAGATATATATTGGGAACTGCTTAGGAATACATCAGAATATCTTGGGTATATATTGTAAATATTTTAGGTACACATTGAAAATTTTTAAGAAATTCACTGGAAATACCTTCGATATTCATTTGGGAATTCCATAGTAATATCCTAGGTATATATTGGGGATATTTTGGATATACTTTGAGAATTCATTAAGAATTCTCTTGAAGGAATTTCCTGTGAATATTTTGGGGATACTTCGATATACCTTTAAAAATTCTATGAGAATACCTTAGCATACCTTGACAATTTTCAACAAAAAAAAAACTCTAATAAAAAAAATTATCTACAATTCCATGGCTACACCACAACATCAAACCTTCAACATCCAAATAAATATCTTATAGCAATTATAGCTCTGAGATCGCCTATCCATATCAAACTATGCAATGGTCTCCACCAATTTTGCTGGTGATCAAAATTTGAAACCTAACTACAAAGTTGTTTGAATTGCCACTGGTACTGAAAAATCCCTCTTGTTTTTTTGCTTCAAAGTTGGTCTAAATGCTCATCGGTACTCGAATCACCCATCGAAGATACAAACTTCAACTAGCATGTGGATAGATGGAAGGAGGAGTAGGTTTGTAACACTTCCTCACCCTACCGTATAACGACAGAATTAGATGATATTATGTGACATATTCTGATTACCATATTGATTTTCTGGAAAAAAAAAATATATTTATTTATCTTTTAATTCATTAATACCTTAGATCAGAACTAGAAAGATATAAGAGATTTGATTGTTTTTCCAGTCTCGACTGTTAATGCAGCTTAACAGTGAATAACTCGGTGCCTATATAACAATATATCGATACTATGCGTCTATTATATATCAAATCTGACGCATTATTACCTATAAAATATCAGTAATACAACAATATTCACGCCTTAAAGTTCCCAAATTGACATGCCAACCAGTTTACCTTATTATAATCTAGGTATAAGTCATGAGCTTAAATCCACGTTTTTCACAATCTTCATATAAACAATTCATTTTAGCATATTGTCACTTATCTACAATTTGTTAATGCATATTTTAGTCTCTAACTCATAAAATCCTCGTTTATTATTATTTTTATTTTTTTATTAGTATTTCTTAAAATTTAAATCAAATGACAGTTAATAATAATTCACATAGTAAACATTCATTAAATCATAAATATAAAGTTATTTATTCACATAATCATATACCACATTTTCAATCACATTTATTAGTAAAAATATCATATTTCAATGCAAACATGTAAATCTCATTTCAACTTAAAATTTCACTAAATTACTATACTTCCAACCATATTATTATTATTATTATTATTATTATTATAAGTGAGCCGGTTATACTAACCGACTTATTTTTCTTCTACACCTTTCTAGAATTAAGTAATTATTATTAATAAACCACAATATTTTGAGAATAATTTAGGATGTTATGGAATGAGATATATATATATATATATTAAAAAAAATCTTCAATTCTCATTTTTTCCTATTTTTATTAACTTACTCCAAAATTTTTTGTTCTTTTCAATTTAATTCATAGATAAATTTTCTTTTTATCTATTGTAATACTAAACTACTCAATTCTCCTTAATTATATACTTAATTAATTTTCATCGCTTAATATTTCTTCCACCAATTTTATTAGATTGCTTCAATTTAATTCTAAATTTAATTCCCAACTAAATTTATTTATTATTATTATTTTAATTTAGTTTAAATATTTCGATTTCTTTCAATAGATTTTAAATTTAAATTTTTATTGTTATTTTTTCATTTTTTTTTTGTCACAATTTGGACTCCGACCAGTTTAGTGTACTTATTGTGGTGACACTCATGACTTGAAGTGTAAACTGGCGGATGTTATAAAGTTAATGAAAACAAAAGAAGAGAAAAACGATGAGAAGCTCGTTGGATAGGAATGAAAAATTTGAGGATAAAATTTGAAAAAATGCAAAATGACGGTAATTATGAAAAAAAATTTGAGGTATGCTGTTTGCTTTTCTATTGTTTCTCAAACATTATGCGAAAATTGTCACTAACTCCTGGGCTCAAGTCCTGTGACTTAGTATGGTATGGTTCCACTTAAGCTGGATTGAATAGTCTGACATTGATACTTGTCAGATAAATTCATTATAGGAAGTCTGTACCTTCAAGGTTCATTGACCTTTTTTTTTTTGTTTTTTCCCCTCTTTTTGCCAGCTGCTTAGCACGAATCTTCAAATTCAACAAACAAACTCTCTGCTCATACCTGCTGTACGGACGAAAATGGGTAAGAATATATGTTCAACGTGGCATCCACGACGGCACACCATTTCTTAATTACATAATTTGTATTAAATTATATAAATAGTACCAACTCAATACAAAAATTATTTGTAATATAAAAGTGTTTTATTTTTATTTTGTAATATAAGAATATTTTAATTTTAATTTTGTTACTAAATAGTATTTTTATCTTTAATTGTTAATCTTATTAATATAAGTGTAATATGAAATATCTAAATCAGATAAATTTTAATAAAAATAAAATTAATTATAATATAAATTTCAATTTTGCTAACTAGATATTACAACTAATTTTGTTTTGATATTTCATGTTATACGTTTGTTAGAGAGACTAAATAGATATTTAGGAGTGCTATTGAATGTTTTAAAACCAGATTTTGAATTGAATGATTTAATTGACTAATTTTTTTAATTTTTTATTAATTGTTTTTTTTAAAGCTGCTTCTAGAAAAAAAATATATTTATCTGTATTTACCAAAAACAGTTTTTAAAACTTAAAAAAGTTAGAAATACAATTTTTTTCCGAAAAATATTTTTTCCAAATACAATGTTAAACAAGCTTTAATATCTGAAAAATAAGTATTATTTAGTTACAAAATAAAAATTGAGATACTTTTATGTTTCAAATAATATTTGAGATACTGAATTGTTATAATTTATATAATAATATTATAAATAATTTTTAGAATATTAAATTGTAACAATTTATGAAATTGATATAAGATATTTTGGGCGAAATTCACCGGTCATTCTTGTGATTTTAGAGGTTTCTGGGTTTACAGGCTCAAAGCTAACCTGTTAGGTGAACCAAAATTATTTTGCCTGTTTGCTTTGACATTTGATTGCACTGATCTATAAAGCCGTGGCAGGCAGTCACTCACTTGGCCTAATGATTTAATTTCTCAAGTGATGATTTATCTTGTTTTAGCTTAAAATTTATGCTGATTTCAAAATTATGATTTGGTTTAGAACAACTATGTTGATTTCAAAATTATGTGCAGCCGGCCCAGTTACTATCTTTCTGGAGTCGCTGCTTAAATTTGGAGTTGCAGCTGTATTTTTGGGTGATAGGAAGCAACTTGATTCTGCGTCGCACATGGACATACAAGCTATCCGCTCAGCTCGTCATAATTATCTTGCTGTTTTCACAATCACTGGCCTTGTAGATGATCCGCCGCTTCCAGTGGATTTTTTTCCGAGTCGAAAACGAGTGGAACAAAATTACTTCCAAGTCAAATATTGTGCTCGCAGTGAATGAGATGTCAACAGAAGAAACCAAGTTACTAGCTACCACTGACCATAATGTACAGACAAGAAATGATCATATATCATGCTATTAGCTTCATGGAGGCTGTCAACTCTTTAATGTGAAAATGAAGAAAAAAAAAGCTTAGGAAGATTTGTTTAAAAATTAATGTTACACATACTACTATACTAGAGTAATTAATTTCATAAAATAATTAGTAAAAATAAAAATATAAAATATAATGAGTGGAACACAAGAATACTCATGGGATTTTGACATATATACACCAGTATTTAAGAAATTTTCCTTCTTGAGACCCCAATTCAAACTGTCCCACAGAAATACTTCGTATCATTCATGTTTTCCAAAATAATGCTTTTTAGAAACTGCTCTCATCCGTGTGTCTACCATTTATTTATTTATTATTATTATTTCATAGACTCCACGTTGAGAAAAATGAATGCTCAAAAAAGTTTAAAGGTCCACTTACAGTGCATAGCCGTTAAAAAGTAAATGTTTAACTAAAAAATATGGAGTTTATGAGGAAATTAATTTCGTGGTTTGTCTACATTTAAATTGTTTTTTATATTTACTTAAGTTTTGTTTTTCTCATGTACTGAAATTTTTTTTCTAATGTTTGTTTCTTTTCTTATTCATTCTTTGCCATGGACGAAATTGTCAAGTGAATTAAAGTATCTGATGTTGTGCTTCGTATTTTATCTCAAAGTGAGTGTTGCTTGTGCAATCATGTATTTTTTGGCTTCTCATCCGTAGCTGATTTGTCCTTTACAGAGGTGTGTTGAAGATCCGCCATTCAAATACTCCACTTTATTGCTACAGTGGCTACAGGGTACTAGTTGCCGGAGAAATTATTTAGGATTCTGGATTTGTTCGAGACATAAAGAGACTTAATGGCCTATTCGAGTCTAATTTATCTGATTAGTCGTTGTTGCGATATGGAAAAGGCTAGGGGAAGCAAGAACCGGCTAAGGATCCAGTGCCATATGGCGGTCTTCATTCCATCACCAGCTTGACAAAAGAGAGCTTCAACCATTTTGTAAGCCTTTTATAATTAGTTTGCATGAAATTTAGTAGTTTATTTTCATTTTCATTAAGTGGAATTGTTTTTTTTTCTTCGGTTTTTTGTTTTGCTTAATTTATGCTGTGGAGGGCTTGAACCATTTTAATCCACTTAATTGGATTACAACTCGTCATTCATTCAGCTCAAATGTACTAACTAGAGGCATACTGGAGAAGTAATTATGTGCTTTGTAATTTTTTTTAAGAAGAATTACAATGCATTGCTAAGTTGGTTAATCTTTTGACAATTTTTTTTAATTTATTTTTTTAAATTATAAGACATTCTCAAGCTATATCTAACATATTTTCAAAATATTTTCATAAAATTTATAATATATTTCTAAGATATTTATAGAATATATCCGAGATATTTCTAAATAATTATCTAAAAATTTTCAAGGCATATACAAGATATTTTCAAAATATATTCAAAAAATTTTCAATATATATTCAATGAATTCCTAAAAAATTTTCAATATATATTCATAAGAATATCAAACAAAAGTATATTCAATATATATTGAAGATACACTATATTTGCACTTTTTGGTATACTTAGAGTTAGAGGTGACTTTTTAAGTTTATATACTTTTATAATATTTTTTAGGTGCATTTGGTAGGTTTGAAAAAAAATTTTAAGGAATTGCAATATTTAATATTTTAGACATTTTTTGTATTTTTGAAAAATTCTACCTTTTTTCGTTACTCCTTTGGAAATGGACCTAATAGAGCCCATTAAAAAGTAACAGGGATACTCCCCTTTACCCGATCCGATTCGTTCAACGGAAATATCCGTACAACTAACGGCTAGACAAATTCGAAAGTCTTGAAACTTATCACTTACCGTTGAGAGTATCAGAAAGCCAATTGACAACCGTTAGATCCATAAAGATCCAATGGTTGAAACAGAACAAAAATCCGACCGTTGGAAGAGAGAGGATTATATAAGAAACTACAGAGCAGATTTTACAGCGAGAGCAAGAAGGGCTTATGTTTGAGAGAATGATGGTGGCGACTGTAGGCGCAGAAGGAGAGACACGCAGTTTGTCCAATTCTCTTACTCCTTTCTTAACTTCTTGGTTCCCTTTCTCGCTGATTTCTTCTTCCTAGTATTTGTTGCAAATCATTTCTTCGGTTTCGCGAGAGAGAGAATGGCCACTGTAAGCGCAGAAGGAGAGACACGCAGTTTAGTTGGATCTTACTGTTGAGCAATTCCAGACGACAGCTTTTTAGTTCGATAACCTCCAAAGATCATTGTTTGGTAATCTTTTTTATGAAATGTGTTGCCGGTTATTGATTATTTACTGAATAATTTAGGGGTTTTTGTGATCTCACTGTGATTATAAATAAAATTTGCTGTGGGTTTTGTTTGTTTTATATATTTCATGAATGATTTGGGGTTTTTAACATTTTTTTTGTGTGATCTCTCTGTGGGTTTTATTGTTTGACAGGGTTAATGTCAACAGTGTGGAGATTCTCTGTTTTATTTGGCTAAAGATTGATTTCTTTTAACATATGGGTTTAATATGTTAATGACTCTGGAGCATAGCTTTTCTTCCACAGGAATTTTCATTAAATTATTTTCTTGATGGGGTTAATTCGTTCACTTTTCAAGTTTCTGAGCCGTTGATAAATAGAGTGAGGTTTGGAATTTCTTGTAACTTGAATTCTGCCAATTTGCAGAAGCCAATCACAGATGCTAGGAAAGGGGTCTTGTGTAACAAAGGAATGATCAAAGACAGTGAATGGATCATTGAGTTGGATCTAGAATGATCAAAGTAGCAACTTGTGGGGGTAAGTCTAAAACTGATCGGTCTGCTTTTCACGGTTAGATTGATACAAACTGCTTTTGTTTCCTGGGTGTCTGCATTTTGCATAAATGAATTTGCCCACCATATTGGCTGGTTTGGCCTTCTTCTTCAAGCTTTTCAAAAGTCTGCATTTTTTAATTATGTGAAGGAATTCTACAAATAATAATAATAAATCTCTTTTTGTTATCAGAAACAATTATGTAAAATTGATAAGTAAAAAAAGAAATCAACTAAAACTCTAGCATAAATCCCTAAAGCAGGAGATTGAATGGAAGAGATAATAAGAGTGAGGGAATCTGCTTCAAAGCCACACTCCAAAGTTGAAGAAAGCCCAAAATGAATAGCCAACGCCTCCGCTGTTTCTGAATCCAAGGTCTCTGAATCTAAGGGTAAAATGATTTAATGAAACCAAAATTTTTTATAAATTAGATCGTGGAATATAATGATACCAAAATTTGATAAGCCACATGGAACTCTAGATTGTGGTGATCAGATACAGAACTCTAGTTTGATGGATATGAGCGCTCATAGAATCGATCCTAGATGACAAAGAAGATTTTGATCACAAATTTGAAGGAATCATTATTTTTTTTTTCCACAATTTATTTATATATTTTTATCACTGAAAATTTTATGGGAAATTTTACTACGTTCTTATCACAATTTATTTCATATATTTTACTTAATATATAATTAAATTTTACATGTTTTATATGAAATTTAATTGATTCATTACATAGCAAGTTTAATTTATCAAACTTCTAATTTATAAATTGTGTCTTATTTTTCTAAAAAATAATTAAACAAAATTTAATTAACAATTAATTGCTATAATAAGATGTGTGAACAAAACTTGCTATAGGACAATTTTTATAAAATTTATAAATTTTTTCTATATTTTTTATCCCTCAAAATTTTTAGAAATTACTATTTCCTAAATTTTACTTAATGTATTCTTAAAATGAAGATATAATTTATAAATTAAAGTTTGATAAATTCTATTTATTAATAGTTAACAAAAATTAGTAAATAAATCAAATACACTAACAAATATCATTGACCACATAGATCACATAGTGCATGCACAATGTGGGTGTGCCACGCAAACATGGAGTGGCGCACCTTGTCACTTGCAGGTCCAACTGTCTTGTGTACGTGTCGGTCAACAAACACATAAGTGAAATTAATGTTAAAACTACCGTTAATTTAAAAAATAATAATAGTAGCAGTGCGAATAAAATTTGTTATATATAACAACTTTTATAAATTTTTACTATATTTTTTAATTCTCAAAATTTTTAAAAACTACTATTTCCTGTTAATTTATAGTTTATTAATTTAATTTTTATTAATTTTTAATAAATAGAATTTATTAAACTTTAATTTATAAATTATAAATTTTTTAAAAAATAATTAATAAAAATTAATAAATAAAGTAAATAAACTAACAAATATCATTGATTTACATAGTGCATGTCCCATGTACAACGTGGGTGTGCTAGACAAACATTTTGTCACTTGCCAGTCCTATTGTCATGTGCGTCAGTCAACAACTATACAACCGAAATTACTGTTAAACTGTTTGTAATTAGTTTCTTACAACACTACAAATTAAGTGAGGACCAGGGTTTCCATCAATGGGATTTTATCGATTTTGATACGAGTCAGCTCAAATTATCGACCGATTAACAAAAAAATAAATAAATAAATTATGAAACAAAAAGGTTAGAAAACAAAAAAACGTTCCGATCCCTGCGTTTCGGAATCACAGAAGCTCTGTCCGTCTGTCTCTTTTCTCTCTTTCTCTCCCCTCAAAGGTTTCTTAGTTTAATGGAATACCTCAGAATC
This sequence comes from Balakata baccata, assembly GCA_949630135.1. NCBI lineage: Eukaryota > Viridiplantae > Streptophyta > Magnoliopsida > Malpighiales > Euphorbiaceae > Balakata > Balakata baccata. Next base: position 9,473 of record CATIWF010116688.1, read on the forward strand.
TAACCATTCCTTCTTGATGCAATTTTCTGCTTTTTTTCTTCTTTTTTTTTTTGCTTTGTTTTTGTAAAGGAACATCGGGGGATTAGGGCATATGGCAGAATCATCAAAGGAAGAGCTGGTTCAGCTGATCAAACGCTTCAGTTCTTACATAACCTTCAAGATGTCCAATCTCTTTTCGATCTCTTTCCATAACCTGGTTTTTATATTTCTCTTCTCTTCTTACTCTTGCTTAATGTCAATGTCAATGTCAATTTCCATTTTTGTTTTGTTTATGTGGAAATTAAGCATAACAGGGATAACACTTTTAATTCTGGGTATTCTATGTCATACATAAGTTGTCAGTCAATTGGAGTTTTTTCGTAATGTTGTTTGGAGGTTTTGATTCGATGACTTGCCAAAATTGTAAGCTGCAAAATAATCCCTCTATTCTCTCAAATTTTTCTGTCAGTCTTTTAGTGAAATGGACATTTCAAACCTTAAAAGGCTGGTGACATTGTATGAGTGCAAGTCAATTTGCAAGTTTTAATCTCTGTAAAATTAATTTAGTTTATATTTGTGACATATGGGAGTTCTCTATGGTAAAGAAAAAGGACCAATATGGGAGTTCTCACCACTTCTAGATTGGTGCTAGGATTCTCCATCTGTTGGCGCTATTGCGGGGCTTGCTGTTGCAATAGTTTTTACTTGGAGGCTGTTGAGGTCACATGGTGCATCACAACGAACGCAACCCAAAAGACAAGCTCCTAGAACTAGTAGTTCTGCTGTCAGTAGCCAATCAAATTCAACACTGATACTTACTGGAGTTTGTTCATCATCTTCAGAAGCCCAAAACGTTGTTGATGAATTTTTCCAGCCAGTGAACGTAAGCTCTATTATTTTTCCCCAACCACCAAACCATACTGTTTTATTTCTTTAAATTTTTGCTTATTTGTGTTGTTTATAACTTTCTCCTACTATTTCTTCAGCCAACTTTGGGGCAGATAGTTAGGCAGAAGTTGAGTGAAGGAAGAAAGGTAAATATATGCTCACAGGTGGTAGCTTGATGTTTGAATTTCTGTGGTTTTATTATTCGCTGTTTATGGGAAGTGCCATATGTTCTCTATTTTATGAAATGACCAAAGATAATTAAACTTAGATTTCTTTGAAATGTTTTTTTTATGTGATAATTGTCTTGTGCTATTGATTAGTTTTTGTAAATCAGATTTCTATACAAATTGGTTTAGTTATCAAGTGCCAATGTAGCTAATGTAGCTAAAGGCCATATGTAAAAAACAGATGGATTCTACATGGCTATATTTGCATTATAGTGTCAGTCTATTTTTCGAAATATTTGTTAAATGTAGTCCCATGTGTGGGAAAATAGTAATTCTGTTTCATCTAATAATTACTGATAGATTTTTGGTTTTATATTTTTACACTTATGAGCTACCAATAAATATCAAATGAAGACTCACACATTACTAATCATGACTCATTTATATGGAGAAATGACTAAGGCAAAACAACTTACAACCCATATGTCCAAATTCAAATATGTTCTGTTTGTCATATCCTAGGAAAAACATTAAATTTTAGAAGACATTTTTAATTACCTTGTCTTTGACTAAGCCACCAGATGTGCTGCATTCTCCAAAGCTGCTAGAACCTTTTGCTGCATAAAGGATAGCCATGTAAATAAGGATAAAAACTTCATTTCTCTGTCATTGAGTTTAACCTCTCGTAATCTTGTATCCCGAATATTTGGCTTGTTCCCCTTTTGTTGTCTATGACCGATAACTATAGTACTTCTCAATTCTAAGAGCGTGTTTTGTGGTGTTAAAATAGCTGCCATAGCATGCATGTAAGTGTAACTTTTTTTTTTTTAGGCTCCTACTTTAATTTCTTCTAGATCTTGCATGTTTTTTAACATCTTGGGTTATTCCAGTTTTTTAACATCTCTTGAAGAAACAAGCTCTCAAAATTTAATGTTTCCACTAAGAAAGTCATTCTGCTTAAATGATTTCAATCCTGGTGACTTGTTCTTTGCAGGTCACTTGTCGTTTGCTCGGAGTAATCCTTGAGGAAAGTAGTCCAGAGGAGATTCGGGTGGTGACATGCCTTTTGCACCCAATTTAATGCTTTCAACAGCAGTCTGCTGGATTAATTGATTTAATTGTTTCCTGGGCAGAAACAAGCTACTGTGAGGTCATCTGTGCTGGAAGTACTGTTGGAGTTAACAAAGTTTTCCGATCTTTATCTTATGGAAAGAGTAATCAATGATGAGAGTGAAGTGCGTGCAAACTCTGTTGTGGACATTTCTATCTTGTCAAACAAGTGAAGATTACAAATTTTCTCAAATTATTTTTTGTAATATGTGTTCTGGTTTATGGTTCTACTAGTGCATGTCTTATGTGTATAGTGCTTGCCTGTAATACATCTCCTATATTTAACTTTGTGAAATGATGTTGTCTTTTCCTTAAAACTTACTCATGGATGGACTGATGATATTTAATAAGCTTGACTAATCAATTATTCTAAAATAAACTTCATTTTGCAGGTAGCGTATTAGTATATGTAGTTGTACATGTATATAGGACCTTTTTTGGTCTTATTAATTAATTATAACCAATGTATATGTTAGTTGCACATTACTATTGTTTTATTCTGAGATTCCCTTGAATTATTGCTAGGAATTATTCCTCATTTGAACATACAGTTACAAACATGTTGATGTGTAAAGATAGAAGGATAGCTTTGAGGACCTTCTTTTACTAGTTTTGGCTGAGACTAGTTGGCCCTTCGTCTGTTTGCTTTTATTATCATTTTTGAGTTAAAAGGAGTTCATGGTTGCTGCATTAAACTCTTGATGATTTAAAGTTTCCCATGCTGTGTGTCTAATTCAGCTTTGCATAATTTTATTCTCATTTACATGGCTATCCTTTATGCAGCAAAAGATTCTAGCAGCTTTGGAGAATGCAGGGGTTTTCACATCTGGTGGCTTAGTCAAAGACAAGGTAATTTCTAAAATTTAATGTTTTTCCTAGTATATGACAATCAGAACGAACATATTTGAATTTGTAAGTTCTTTTGCCTTAGTCATTCTCAATATAAATGATTCATGATTAGTAATGTGGCTGGCGTCTTCATTTTATATTGGTACCTCATAAGTGTAAATTTTCTTAACATGGGGACTCACTACTGCAAAATTATGACGGTACACAAAATGATTTTTTTTTATTTTCTTGAAAGGACACTTGAAGGACACTAAATGATTTTTCTAAAAACTTGATTTTTTTGTTGGTCAATTTAAATCTAGTAACTTTTGGGCTTAGTCAATCAATTTAAAATAGGGTAAAATACTAACCTCCTTATGTTTTTAATTGAATACACTAACCTTAAATTCTCAAGTTTGGTTAAAATTATTCCCTTCCATTTATTTTTGCTATTATAGATGAACAAAATATAAAATTTGCTCTTAATTCCTGATAAAAATAGAATGCGAATTGAAACACTTTCGACACTTTATATCCCACTAAGCAGAAGCAACACAACACCGTAACAAATCAACATACCCTAATTTAGAGCAAAAGAACATGAATAAAATGAGGGACTGACTAATTTATTCATTCAAATAGAAAGGAAGGAGAAGTCGTAACAAGGTTTCCGTAGGTGAACAGGTGAACCTTCGGAAGGATCATTGTCGAAACCTGCCCAGCAGAACGACCAGCAAACTTGTGGGACAATGGGGGCTTCGGTCCTGATTGAACTTGTCTGTCGTGGGTGGTGGGGCCGGCGGCCCTGCCCTTTTTGTACACATTGCCCGTCACTCCTACTGATTGAATGGTTCGGTGAAGTGTTCGGATCGCGGCGACGCGAGTGGTGTTCCGCCGGTGACGTCGCGAGAAGTCTATGCAAATCATTCAAATTTCTTAAAATATTAGGATGCTTTTAACTTAATAGTGCCTATTACATAACTTAATAGTTGATTACTTTCTCAACACATAAACAAATTAAGTGGATTTTCAAAAATGTAATGCTGATAAGCTCCAATAAAATGACATGAGTAGAATAACATAGCAGTGTAGCTAACTAACATCATCCTCATAATAGCATATGTATATCTATTAGGGCGGCTTATCAATACTTCCCCCAAATATGCACAGTCCTCGAGGTGGAATTCCTAGAAGTAAACATACAGAGGCTCTTGATAAAGATCTATAAAATTGCTTTGTCAAGTGGAGCAGCATCCTGAATATTTTTCAAGTCGAGTTTCGAAGAACTAAAAAAAAGCTGATGGAGTTGGGAGCCATTATTGGTCCAACAAAGCAAGTCAGACTCCCTCTGAGGAATCGCTCAACTAATGGCTTGATGAGTGTTTGATTAGGCTCAAATATGTTTAAATAAAATAAATAAATAATAATAAATCAACTACGATTAAGCTCGTGAGCTTTATTAGTTTGTTAGATTTTTAGGAAAAAATTATAATATTTCCTTTTTAATTTTTAGGAAAGAATATAATATTCTCTTTTTAGTATAGAAATTAGCTAATTTGAGGGATTTTCTATTTTCTTAGGATTTCCTTATTTGAGACTGATTCTCTACTATTTATAAGTAATTATTTCTAAAGAAATACATGACAGAATTATTTTTCTCTTAAAACCTATATGGTATCAGAGCCTGATTGCTCTTTTTTTTCCCCATAAATGATGTCCTACAAGTCAGCAATGACCGACGGCCAAAAAAACTCTATAGAACCTATTTCTTCCACACCTATACCTACAAATTCTTATTCCCAAAATTCGGTAATGTGCTATGCGAGGCAAACTTGGGCATTTAACTGGATAAATTCCAAATCCTATTGTGGGTGATCCGAATTTTAAAAAATGGCAGTATGAAAACTCTCAGGTTATTGCTTGGCTCATCAATTCTGTGAAACTCCCAATTGGAAAACCTCAAATATTTCTTTTTGTTGCCCGAGATGTCTGGGAGGTTGTTCGTGATCTTTACTCAGACCTGGAAAATTCTTCTCAAATTTTTGAGTTGAAAACTCGCCTATGGAAATTCTAAACAACATGATCGTGATGTTACCATTTATTACAATGAATTGGTAACATTATGGTGGTAGGAGCTTGATCAGTGTTACGATGATGTTTCAGAGAATTCGAAATGACTGCTCGTCATAAGAAAAGAGAGGAAAATATGTTTTTAGCCGGCCTTAATCGGAGCTTGGATGAAGTTTGAGATTGCATTCTAGGCAGAAAACCATTGCCCACCCATTCGAGAAGTTTTTTCTAAGATTAGATGTGAGGAATCAAGGAGAAAAGTCGTGATGAATAGTGCTGATCCTGGTTTAAATATTGAATTTGAAAGTTCTGCCCTTGTGATTAAGTACTGATTCTGATATTGAAAGACGGAAAAAACCATGGTGTGATCATTGCAACAAACCATGCCATACTAAGGAGACGTGTTGGAAGCTTCATGGTAAACCAGCAAACATGAAATGAAAATCCAAACATGATGGTCGTTCCAATTAAGTCACTACCAAGAACCTTCTATCAACTCAGATGCGATCCCTTTTTACTAGGGAACAATTAGAGCACATGTATAAGTTATTTCAATCTCCAAAGTTGTTCAAAAAGGTAATTCTCTTGTTACTGTCTTTCTTGGTGTTGTTTCTGATCCTGTTCATTCTTGGATAATTGATTCTGGTGCTATTGATCATGACGGGTTGTTCTAAATTGTTTTCTTCCTATAGTCCTTGTGCAGGAAATAAAAAGGTTAAAATAGCATATGGTTCACTCGGTAATTGCTGGAACTGGAACTATTAAACTTACTTCAATGATAACCCTTCGTGATGTGATCCATGTTCCAAATTTGTCTTGCAATTTGTTGTCCATTAGTAAACTTCTAATCATTAGTGTCTAGCTAAATTCTACCCATCTTTTTCCTTAGCACTGCCAATCATCCTCCCCGTGGTCAAATCCTGAAGTTCACAATAAAAAGGTTGTCCTTAACTCCATCTTGTTCTTTTGTTCAAAAAGGTAATTCTCTTGTTACTGCCTTTCTTGGTATTGTTTCTGATCCTGTTCATTCTTGGATAATTGATTCTAGTGCTACTGATTATGACGGGTTGTTCTAAATTGTTTTCTTCCTATAGTCCTTGTGCAGGAAATAAAAAGGTTTTAATAGCATATGGTTCACTCGGTAATTGCTGGAACTGGAACTATTAAACTTACTTCAATGATAACCCTTCGTGATGTGATCCATGTTCCAAATTTGTCTTGCAATTTGTTGTCCATTAGTAAACTTCTAATCATTAGTGTATAGCTAAATTTTACTCTTCTTATTGTGAATATCAGGACTTGACCACGGGGAGGATGATTGGCAGTGCTAAGGAAAAAGATGGACTATTATTTTGACAATGGATCTACCTCTAGTAGACAAATTCAAAGTACTTGCCTCAATTCTATTTCTGTTTGCACAGATAATAATATCATGTTATTGCATTATAGGTTAGGTCATCCTAGTTTTCAGTATTTAAAGCACTTGTTCCCAAGTTTATTTTCAAATAAAAATCCATCTTTTCAATGTGAAGTTTGTCAATTTGCTAAATATCACCGTGCATCTTTTTCCCCCCCAACCTTATAAGCCAACTACTCATTTTACCATGATCCATAGTGATATTTGGGGTCCTTGTAGAACTTCTACATATTCTGGTAAAAAATGGTTTGACTTTTATTAATGATCAAACAAGATTAAGTTGGGTTTATTTGATGAGAGATAAATCGGAAGTAGAAACAATTTTCAAAAATTTTTACACCATGGTTCAAACACAATTTCTCACAAATATTTTATTGCGGAGTGATAATGGACTAGAATATTTTAAAAATACTTTGAGTCATTTCTTTCTTTAAAAAAAATATTGTTCATCAAAGTTTTTGTGTTGACACTCCGCAACAAAATGGTTTGGCTAAAAGAAAAAACAGACACTTGTTAGAAGTTGCACGAGCATTACTCATTTATCAATCAGTTACCAACATATCTTTGGGGTGAAACTATTCTTACTGCTACATATCTCACAAATAGAATGCCTAATAAGATTTTAAACTTTGAAACTCCTTTTAATGTTTTCTAAATGTTATTTCCTGCTAATCAACTCTCTTCATCTTTACCATTAAAGGTATTTGGATGTATCGCATTTGTTCATCATCATAATTACAATCAAGGGAAATTTGCTCCCCAAGCCACGAATTGTGTGTTTGTTGGATATGCTTCAACTTAGAGGGGCTATAAATGTTATGAACCCATTTCGAAGAAAGTGTTTAATACCATGGATGTTACAGTTTTTGAATTGATTCCCAACTTCAAACCTCATCTTCAGGGGGGAACCAAAATAAAGATTTAGTTTTTTATGACTTCTTCCAAATTAAAGATTCACAACAAAATGATTTTTTTCCTAACTTAGCTGTCCAGTCTCAAAATCCAAATTTTTTTAGTCAAAGTGATAGTGGATCAAATGTTTTAGATGCTGAAAATACATGTCTACCTAGAATGACATCTCCTGATGTTCATGAATCTAGAAAAATAGGAAAAGAAACAACAGCTATAATGCCTTTTGAAATTGTTTACTCGCAGCAAAGGACAACTCAAAAGAAAGGGTCTTCAAATCCTTTGCACTGCCCATAATCCATTAACCCTTCAGGTAAAGGTTTTATAGATTCTTTACCTTTATTTTCAAGTTTGGAATCAACTAATCTTGAATCCAAGTCTTGTTCAAATTCAATTTTTGATGATTAGGAATCTCCATACAAGACAATTTTTGCTGTAAGATTTTAAAGCAGTAAGGTCTTGTACCCAACATCCATTATCCAAATATGTGTCATATGAAAATCTCTCACCTGCCTTTCATGTTTTTTCTTCACAATTGTCTTGTATGGAGATTCCTAATAATGTGCAGGATGCTCTGAAAGTTCCGAAGTGGAAGGAGACTATTTTTGTTTTTGAGATGAAAGCCCTGGAAAAAAATGGCATGTGGGAATTAGTTGATCTACCAAGAGAAAAGACAACTATAGGGTGCAAATGTGTGTTCACTATCAAGTATAGATCTAATGGTTCCCTAGAACAATACAAAGCTCGTCTTGTAGCCAAGGGATTCACTCAAACCTATGGCATTGACTACTTGGAGACATTTGCCCAGTTGCTAAGCTAAAACTCTATAAGAGTTCTCTTGTCTCTTGCAGCTAATTTTGATTGGTCTCTGCATCAATTGGATGTAAAAAATGCATTTCTCAATGAAGATTTGGAGGAAGAAGTGTACATGGATGCATCCCCTGGATTTGGTGAGAATTTTAGTACAAAAGCGTGTAAACTAAAGAAGTCTTTATACGGGTTGAAACAGTCACCTAGAGCTTGGTTTCAGAAATTTACTCAGTTCTTTAAAATCAAGGATATTCTCAAGGGCAAAGTGATCATACAATGTTTTTCAAACATTCATAACATGGGAAAATTCTCATACTAATTATGTATGTGGATGACATCATTCTTACTGGAGATGATGTTTTTGACATGAACCATTTGAAGACTTCCATCTCTTCAGATTTTGAAATTAAGGATTTAGGGCCTCTGAAATATTTTCTTGGCATGAAAGTTGCTAGGCTGAAGAAAGGGATTTTTGTCCCTCAAAGGAAGTATGTTCTTGACCTTTTTAAGGATACTGGTATGAGTGATTGTAGGCTAGCTGACGCACCTATAGATCCCAATCAAAAACTCGGGGATGGTGAAGGTGGTGATATGGCGAACACAACTCAATATCAGAAGCTGGTGGGTAAGTTGATTTACTTATCACATACGAAACCAGACATTGCTTTTGCTGTGAGTTTGGTAAGCAAGTTTATACATTCACTCTACCAAAAACATCTTGAGGCGGCCTATCGGATTCTTAGATACTTAAAAGGTACACCAGGCAGGTTATTGTTCTAGAAGACCACACAACAAAATATAGAAGCATATAATGATGTAGACTGGGCAGGCTCGGTGATTGATAGATCTACTTTAGGATATTGTACTTATATTTGGGGAAATTTGGTCACATGGCGAAGTAAGAAACAAAATGTCGTAGTAAGTAGTGTCGAGACTGAATATAGGGCTATGGCTAATGGAGCTTGTGAAATGCTTTGGTTAAAGAAAATTCTTGAAGAATTATGAATACCAATTCATATGCCAATGAAGTTATATTGTGATAACAAAGCTCTGCCATAATGCATTGCTCAAAATCCTGTCCAACATGATTGCACGAAACATGTAGAGATTGACAAACACTTCATAAAGGAAAAGATTGATAATGGTGCTGTTTGCAGAATCCTTGTTCAACACGCCATCCATAGAGATCCTTCTTTAAGAAAGGCCTCGATTTCCTTGAAAGCCATGATGCGAGCAATACACCAAAAAGGGCAAGGTTGATTATTGGGCCTTACTTGAGCTTGGTCTTGCTTATCAATAAGAAAGATGGAAGCTAGTGTTTTGTGTTAAATTATTTGGCCTTGAACAAGGAAACCATTCCCTATTAGTTCTTGATGTCAGTCACTGAAGGACTCCTTGATGAACTTGACAGTGCTAGTATGTTTTGGACCTGAAATCTGGTTACTATCTGTTATGAGATATTATGGAATATATGTATAATATTCCTAATTATGTTGGTTAATGGAATTGAAGGTAAGTAGGATTTGTTTTATTTTGATTTATATAATTAGGGGTAGGTAGAATTTGTTTCTTATTTTTATAGTTGTTTCCTATTTTATAGTCCTTAGGGCTGTATATATAATGCCCATTACTATCAATAATAAATCATCGATTTCTCCATTTCTTTGTTAAATATGGTATTAAAGTATGAGTTCCAGTGAAACTACCTATAAAAAAGACCCGAGAGTTTTCCCTAAGTGAACATATCTTTGCCATGATTGGGTTACCCTTGTGAAATGATCCTTTTTTTTTTTGCTTTAGAGCAGATTATGTAATTTCTTGGGTCACTCTTGTCAAGTGATATTTGCTGTCGATAGGTCTCGCTTGACTCTCCTCGATTTTGTATAACTTCTCTTACCTGATTGGGTTTACATAAGTATTGTGTGAGACTTTTTGTATTATAGGTTTTTTGGCTCTTTTTTTAAATTTGTAACAAGTTGGACATGCAGGGGCGGAGCTTAGTCCCCAAAATTTTGGAACAACTTTATATATAACCAAAACGAGTGAATTATACCAACGATACTTCAAATATTTAACTTATAACAACTCAGTACTTAAAGTATTATTTGTAACAGAAAATCCCTTAAACTTTAATTTTGTAATATAAAAGTACTTGTTTAAATTTTTTAAACTATTTAACGGAATGTTAACATGGATTCCACAAAATTTTCACTAATAGAATGTTTTATTATATTTGGTTTGAGAGAAAGTGAGAAAGCGTGAGAAAGTAATGAGAAATGTGAAAATTTTTTGTAAAACCCATTTTTGTACACCTAACATTTACATATGAAACTCTTTTGCGGATGTGGAAAGTCTATGTTAGCATTCCATTAAATGGTTTAACAAATTTTAATGGCAATTACTTTTATGTTACAAAATTAAAGTTTAAGTGGTTTTTTGTTACAAATAATAGTTTGGGTACTAAGTTGTTACAAAGTAGATAATTGAAGTACTGTTGGTGTAATTCACCCTAACCAAAACACATCCAAGGATCTAAGGGAAAAATAAATAAAGAAAAAATAAGAAATTAGATATATAAATAAGAAAATAATACAAAAGTAAATAAATGCCAAATTTAAAGAAATAAATAAATGTAGAAAATTAAAGTGCAGAAATTTAAAAGTGTCATTTCTGTCACTTGATTAAATCTTGGCATACTCTTGCAAGACTCCACTTATGCAAAAATTAAGTGGCAAAGCCGGCCATAAAGTAAAAAAATAAAGATGAAATATTTGAATATATAAAATTTACAAAATCATATAATAAATCTTATTACATATTTGTAACCAAAATTTGAGATACAGGAATTGGCTTTAGGTATTTTCAAAGTAAAGTGTTTACAGGTTTAAGATGTTTAATTAAGTGTTTAGCTAGAGAGAGAGAAGGTGATGATTACAAGCTTCAAAGAGTACTAATATGAAGGGAGAGATGTAAACTCTAAATTGAATTCTAAAAATTTATTCTACCTTGCAAATGAAAAGAATCTTGAGGGCAAAACAATAAATTTTGAACAGTGTCTAGGGGAATTTTTAGAATCTTGAATAGTGCTACTACGGTGGACGCGTGTTGTAACAGTGTTGTATAGTAACTCGTGGTTAGGTCAACTGTAATTTGGACAAGATCTTCTATATTTTCTAAGCTTTAACTGTTATGTTGTTGTAGTGGATTAATCTTTTTACTGGGAGTTAAAGCTGAAAAATAATTTTCAGAAAAAAATTGGAATTTTAATGCTCTACCCTTTTGTTTTTCTTAAGTGATCGTTTCCGGTTTTCTAATTAAAAAGCTTTTTTTCAACAAAATTTTCTTTTTTAAAAAAATAAAAAATTTGTTGTTGCAAAACAAATCAGTTTGGCAAATATCAAAATCACCATTATCTAAGGGAATAGTTGGTCCTAAATTTGATGAGATTTTGGATAAAGATGAACTTGGGCAAATTTTTAAAGAATTGTTTGCATTTCTTTAAGAGTTTTTGCTGTAGCCAATTGAGTAGCCATTTGAAATTTTTGAGCAAGGAATTGAATTTGCTCTTTGGACTGGAAGGGAATTTGTTGTTTATTTTTTTGAGCAATTTTATTTTGCCAATGAATCCAGAGTTGGACTTCATTGGGATTTAAACTCTGTGGAATTTTGAATTTATCTCACCATTTAATTTTTAATTTCGTTCTGATCAAAGAAATTGGATGATGAAAATAGTCTAGAGTCCATGCAAAGAATCAAGGTAAATAGAAGCTGGAATAAAATAGATAAAGGGCTAAGTCTTTTCTTCTTGGGAAGTTTGGGTTGTAGGAATTTTATATTTGTTTCACAAGTTTCCCACCACGTGAGCTACTATGAAGGAAATGACTAGGAATTATAAGTAGTATCAAAATAGAAGATCCAAGTGTGATTTTCTGGAATTTTGGGTGGAAAAGGCATTGAACCAGGCTTGCTAGTAATCTCAATAATTATATGGATATCAAAACAGGGCGATTTTTTTAAAGTTTCTAGAAAATAGAGAGGTTGAGAAAGATGGCGCAATAACTTTGTTGATTTTAAAAGGGGAATATGCAGGATCAATCTGCTGTTCATTATAAATAAAATTTTTAAAAACAGATTCTGTTATTTCTAAAATTATTTGGTAAAAATTTGGGATTTATTTTCAATCTGTTGGTTTTTAAAACCATTTTTTTCCAAATAATTCTCAAAAATCACGAAATCTTTTTTTTTTGTATTTTTTATTTTAGAAAAATATCTTTTAGAATAAAATTAGAGGGATTTTGGGATTTTTGAGATAAAATTAGTTTGGAGTTTGAAAATTGGTTTTGAGAAGTATTTTTGTGTAATTACCTTTCTCCTTTTTGAAATCATGCGAGAGGAACTTATTTTTGGCTCTAGTTTGATAAGGGATCATTTGAACCTGAGGAGAATTCCAAAGTCGTTTTCTGAATGATTTTGACATATTTTTGAGATATTGGGAGGTTTTAATATTCATTGAATCTAATTTAGGAAAATCAATTGGAATTTTCTTGTTAGAAGCAAAAGCTGGGATTTTCGTCTGAGAGGTTGGCATTTTAGAAGAAGTAGAATCTTATACTTCTTCATCTATTAGGCATCAAAAAATGATTTATATTCTGGGGAATTTTTGGGTATTTCTTTGCCTTTATTTTTTGTCTTTCTAAGCATTGTTCCTGGAATGCAGAAATTATCTGGTTAAGAAATCTGGAATGAAATTTGTATCTCCTTTTATGTATTCAATATCAAAAGAAAAAATACTTAAAATAGCTTGTAACGTTCAAAAATTTGTTTAGATATAAGATTTTGAATATCTTTTTGCAAAACATGTTTTCCCTTGCAAATTTTTTTTTTATTTGGAATTGGGTATCTAATCCATTTTAGGCAGTATTGAGAGACTTGTAATTAATTACAGGTCTCGAAGTACCTCGTTCTATTTTGGAATTTTTATTGACATGAAAGCAGCATAATCTAAGGAGACCTAGATTTAGAAATTCATCATTTTTATTCTAGATCCTGAATTTCTTTTCTACAATGATCTTCTAATTTGTATCTCCTTTTATTTTTATGTATTCAATATCAAAATAAAAAATACTCAAAATAGCTTGTAACATTCAAAAATTTGTTTAGATGCAAGGTTTTGAACATTTTTTGTAAAATATCTTTTCCCTTTGCAAATTTTTTTTTTATTTGGAATTGGGTATCTAATCTATTTAAGGCAGTATTGAGAGGCTTGTAATTAATTACAAGTCTCGAAGTACCTCGTTCTATTTTGGAATTTTTATTGATGTCAAAGCAACATAATTCTAAGGAGACCTAGATTTAGAAATTAATCATTTTTATTCTACATCCTGGATTTCTTTCCTACAATGATCTTCTAATTCAACATTTATCTGGATAGAACCAGCTTTTGATGTTTTACAAAAGCTCAATAGTTTTTTCTTAGAATTTGTATCCCAATAATTTATTCTTATAATTGATTGTAAAAGTGCAAAATATGTTTTGCAAAAAGATGTTCAAAACCTTGCATCTAAATAGATTTTTGCACATTGCAAGCTATTTTAAGTATTTTTTATTTTGATATTGAATACATAAAAGAAGATACAAATTCTATTTCAAATTTCCGAATTAGAGAATTCCAATATTATAGAAACAATGCCTAGAAAAACAAAAAATAAAAGCAAAGAAATACCCAAAAATTTCTTAGAATACAAATCTTTTTCTGATGCTCTATTAGATGAAGCAATACAAGATTCTGCTTCTTCTAAAATGCCAACTTCTCATACAAAAACTTTGGCTTTTGCCTCTGCCTAGAAATTTCTTGATGATTTTCCTAAACTAGATTCCATGAATATTGAGACATATCAATATCTCAAAAATATGTTAGAATCATTTAGAAAGCAACTTTGGAAGTCTCTTCAGGTTCAAATGATCCTCCCTATCAAATCGGAGCCAGAACAAAAGTTTTTATTAATTGATTCCTTCTCAGGTAAATTCCTCTCGCCCAATTTCAAAAATGGAGAAAGGTGATTCCTCAAAAACATTCTCAAAACCAATTTTCAAACTCCTAAGTAATTATCTCAAAAATTCCAAAATTCCTCTAATTTTATTCTAAATGATATTTTTCTAAATATAATAAATACAGAAAAATGATTTTGTGATTTAAACCAATTGATTTTATAAACCAATCCCTTTCATACCTTGGAAAAATATGGTTTTATAAACCAATTGATTTAAAGAAAACTTCAAATTTTGACCAAACAATTTTAGAAATAACAGAATCTGCTTATTTTAAAAATTTATTTTAGAATGAACAGCAGATTGATCTTACATATTCCACTTATAAAATCCACTTATAAAATCCACAAAGTTATTGCACCAACTCCACTTTCTAGAAACATTCAAAAAATCGCCTTTTTTTATACCCCATATAGTTATTGGGATTACCAGCAAATCTGGTTCAATGCCTTTTCCATCCAAAATTCCAAAAGATATTACTTGTAATCCCTCTTCATTTCCTTCTTAGTGACCCATGTGATGGAAAACGTTTGGAACAAATATAAAATTCCCAGTCCAAACCTTATTTTCTCAAATCCTTCAACCTTTTCAAAATCTATTATAAACCGAACCTAGAAGAAAAAAGACTCAGCCTTTTGTCTTTTTTATTCCAATTTCTATTTATCTTGGGTCTTTGCATAGACTATTCTGGTCATCCAATTTCTTTGATTAGAATGAGATTCAAAATTAAATGGTGGGATAAATTCGAAATTTCACAAAGTTTAATTCCCAATGAAGTCCAACTCTGGATTCATGAACAGAATAAAATTGCTCAGAAGAATAAACTATTAATTCCCTTCTAGTCCAAAGAGCAAATTCAATTCCTTGCTCAAAAATCTCAAATTGCTGCAGCAAAAACTCCTAAAGAAATGTTAGTAATTTTTCAAAAATTTGCCCCAAGTTCATCTTGATCCACAACCTCATCAAATTCACTACCAACTATTCTTTTGGTTGGTGATGATTTTGATATTTGTCAAGCTGATTTATTTGGTAATAGCAAATATTTAAGAAAGAAAATTTTGCTTAAAAAATAAGCGATTTAAGTAGAAAACCGGAAACGGCTACTTAAGAAAAACACAAGGGTAGAGCATTAAAATTCCAATTTTTTTCTAGAAATTATTTTCGGGCATTTAACTCTCAGTAGAAAGGTTAATCTATTACAGCAAAATACCAGTTAAGGCTCAGAAAATACCAAAAGATTCGATCCAAGTTATTGTTGACCTAACTACGAGTTACTTTGCAGCACTGTTACAACACGCGTCTATTGTAGCAGTACTATTTAAAATTCAAAAAATATTTCTGGACACTGTTCAAAGTTTACTGTTTAAGATTCCTATATGAGAACTCTTTTTATTTGCAATGTAGAATGAATTTTTCGAGTTCATTTTAGAGTTTACTTCTCTCTCCCTCAGATTAATACTCTCTGAAACATGTAATCAGATTCATTCTCTCTTTTTAGCTAAACACCTTAACCCTCTACTTTGAAAATATCCAAAGCCTGATTCTTGTATCTCAGGATTCCTATATAAGATTTATTATATGCTTTTGTAAATTTTATAAATTCTATATATTCAAATATTCCATCTTTGTTTCTTTGCTCTGTGGCTGGCTTTGCCACCTAATTTTTATATAAGTGGAGTCTTGTAAGAGTCTACTCAAATCTAATTTGGTGACAGAACGGATATTTTTAAATTTCTGCACTTTAATTTTCTGCATTTATTTACTTTTGTATTATTTTCTTAGTTTTATATCTAATTTCTTATTTTTTTCTTCTCCATTTATTTTTGCTCTAGATCCTTAGTATACTTAAAAATTATGAGAAATATTTTTTATTTGGCCCCTCCTTGATAAAATAATTAATTACGTAAAAATAAGTAAATATCAATGTTAAAGTAACTTGTAGTTACCTAATTTTCATTGAATTTTTTCCTTGATATTCATTTATATTAAATTACAAGCATGTATGATTAAACCTTCTAAGTAGATCTTTTAAGCTTTCAAAGTTGTCTAAAGCTTACAAACTATATTTTTAATTGAAGAACAAAATATAGTAGCAAAATGTAATGACTTTTTTTAGTCTTCTTTAATATATTTTATTGTTTGAAGTAGGTTGAAGTTAAATTATTATTTTTATTTTTTTAATTGAATTTGATTAATTATTAATTGTTTGTTTATTTAATTTAGATAAAAGGTTTACATATTTTTATTCTCTTATTGATTTTAATTTGGAATTCAACTTTTTCTTCTTCATTACTATTTTTTTTTCGTTTTACTTTTGTTATACTTTGAAGTTAAGTGTTATTCTTATTTTTTGTTAAATGTTTTAAGTTTTATCATGGTTAAACAAAAAAAAAATTATTTATATGTTTTTCAAAAGTTTTAATATTGAAAAAAAATAGTTGAAACTTGTAATTCAGATGCTATCATTAATAAAGGCTTTGAAAAAACATAAAGTAGCACTTTAGATTAGATAATTTTATTTGCTAATTTGTAAGATGACCATAATTCTTTTTTTTTAAATGAAATTACTTAATGATTGTTAAAGATATGATAATGTTTTATTTAGTCAGAATTTTTTTATTGAAAATTATTATTACATAGATGCATTAAGTTTGGTCCCCCAAAACCTAGAGTCAAGCTCCGCCATTGTGGACGTGATTAATATATATGCTCTTGAGGGGAAGTGTCGTGAGATATTGTGGAATATTTGTATAATATTCCTAATTGGGTTGATTTATGGAATTAAAGGTACGTAAGATTTGTTTCCTATTTGTATAGTTGTTTCTCTTTTATGATCCTTAATAAATCATCAATTTCCCCCAATTCTTTATTGATTACACTATCAAATTTAGATACGCGTAGGGGATGAGCATAACGTAGCTTTCCACAATCATAAAGGCCATTACGAATTCTTAGTGCCTTTTGTGTTGACTAATGCCTCGACGACCTTCTAAGCTCTTATGAATGAAGTTTTTAGGCCTTATCTGAGGAAGTTTGTATTGGTTTTCTTTGACAATATTCTAAATTGAAGAAGATTACCTCAACCTCATCAAGTTAGTGTTAGAATTCCTATAGAAACACGTCTGTTAACAGCAAGAAGTGTGATTTTAGGCAGCAACAGCTAGATTATTTAGGTCATGTAATATCCAAAAGAGGTGTCAGTTGATTCGTCAAAGGTTTAGCTAATATTAGAGTGGCCATGCCGGAAAAAACATTATGAAACTAAGGGGATTTCTTGTTTTGATGCAAGAACACAGACGCATAGCATATTTCGGCGAAGTGCTAGGTAACCAGGCCTGTCTTAAGTCTGTGTACGAAGAGTTAATGGCAATAGAGTTCCCAGTGCTAAAATGGGGACTCTACCTCCTGGGGCATAAATTTATAATTCGGACGGATCAACAAATCCTTAAGCATCTTTTAGAGCAACTGGTTATAAGGTATGATTATTGAAAATGTATGAGCAAATTGATGGGCTATGACTTTGAGATCCAGTACAAAACTTGGAGGTCCAATAAGGTAGCAAAAGCCTTGTCTCGACGCGGGGATTTGCGGGAATGTGGCACCATTATGGTAGTTGGCTGGCGTGATTGGTCTAATTGAGGGAAGAACTTGCTACAGATAAATTCTTGTACGTGGGTTTTTTCTCTAACAAGATCTGATTTACTACAAGTGTGGCCTGGTGATACCACGGTCTTAGGCTTTCATTCCTCTTATTTTCTAGAAATACTATGCTGCACCAGCTGGGGGACATTTAGGGGAAACAAAGACTTATAAGAGGGTGTATTGGGTTGGCATGGAAGGAGATGTCACGAATAGTAGCTACTTGTAAGATTTGTCAACAAGATAAAAGCTTGACTATATTAATCAAGGGGGTTGCCACAGTAAATACCTTGTCCAAGTCACCATGGATTTCATCGAAGGGTTACCAAAGTCCAGTGGTTTGTTAGTAATTCTTGTGGTGGTTGATCGCCTCATAAAAAATGCCCACTTCTTAAGTTTGAACACCCATATACTGCACACATGGTTGACGAAGTGTTTGCCTGTGAGATTATTCGTCTGCATAGGTTGCCAAGTTCCATTGTCACATATAGAGACAGGGTTTTCTTGAACAATTTTTGGTGAGAGCTCTTCCACTTGCAAGGCATAGTATTAAAATGAAGCATCATATACCACCTTTAAATGGATGGCCAATCCAATATGGTAAATAGGAGTTTGGGGACAAACTTGCGGTGTTTTGGTTTAGACAAACCATGACAATGGTTGAGATGGCTCCACCTTTGGCTGAATTTTGGCACAACACAACATATCACACTTCAATTGGCTGTATTCATTTCAAAGCTATTTACGAACAAGACCCCCCATCTTTCATCCACTATTCCATGGTGTCCTCAATTGATCAGTTACTTCAAGAACAAGATATCATCAATGACCTTCGTGTGCACTTGTTATGTGATCAGCAATGCTTGAAGAAAACTACTAACCTTCACCGCCACGAAGAAGAATCTGATGTTGGTGATAGAATCTTCCTAAAATTGAGACCCTATAGGTAGAAATCATTGGTAAGTAGAGTTAACCAGAAGCTAGCAGCCCAATATTATGGCCCTTACACAGTGAAAGCATGTTGGGAAGGTAACTTTTCACCTATGTCTTCCTCCTACCTCTGCTATCCACTCGATATTCCATGTGTCATCGGGCCAAAGGAGATGTTTGTCTCGTTTCGACCTCCTTACCTCACTACAGATTTGGAACTTCTTGTTGAACCAACTACACTATTGGGAGTTCGTCCAAAGCTTCAAAGACAGTTGGGAGAGCTAAAAGTGTTGATTCAATGAAAAACTTGTCGTTATTTATGGCTGTTAAGATTATAGGCTTGATTTAATTTTACCCTTGATTATAGGGTGTAAATATTGTAATATTTTGAGATTCTTATTTCCTTTATTTTATTGTTGTATTACTATAAATCCCTATCTAGCTTAAGGGAATAATCAAGCTGATATTTTTAGACTTCATCTTTTCTCTCTACCTAATTTCACAATTGCTACATGGGAAGACTATAACCTGTTGGGTTTTGAGGATGAATCACATTCATAAAATGCAGCAAAAAATAAAATTTTTCAAAACCTGAATCAAAATATTCTACTTGTGCCATTAAAACTAATTCAATTAAAATATTGTAAGAAATTATACCTTTAATTTCTTGTGTCAATTCTCTAAATTTCTTTCTTGTTGGGTTGTCGCAAACCACAACAATCCAATGTTGGATCGTCTCTAATGTTAATCCACGTGGAAAAGAAGAATGAAACCTTAAAAGGTTAAGCCTTGAACACTATCTATGTGTTAGCAAAGAAAAGTGTTCTTGAGAGAAAATTGAAGAAAAATTATCTAATAATTTTTTATGAAAGCTACAATATTTTTCTGATGAAAAATTACCAAAATAGGTTTAGGGGCTAAATTGGCAATTTGGCCCAAATTTGGCCAATTCAGCCAGCTACCTGCATGCTAGGCTTGCCTAGCTCACAGGCATTGGCCTGCCACGGGCCCATATTGGCCCGCACGGGCCTGTAACTCTTCCCGAGCAATTTTTCTGGATTTTTTTCCCGTGATCCCATCACAATCCGACCCTAAATAATTCTCTCATAATTTTGGATCTCATCCAAAGACCATTTTACTCATTCTTCACACTTCCAATGCGTGTAACCCATTAGGTTTCCGATTATGTTGGTCACCCGAATTAACAATTAATTTGAGCAAGTCATGAGCAATATCTAGCAACACATCATGACCCCTAATTGACAGGAAAGTCAATGGTTTGACTACGAACCTTTTCATAAACAATATGTGCAATTCGTCCTTCACCATACTATACCTCACTCGATTTAGAGCATGTGTCAGCTCTCACTAGCTGACTACGACACATTTAGCCCAAGTCATGTTAGATCTTTTCCTTGGGACTCATTACTCTATTAGACATATCACTGAAGACCATCTTCAGGATATTTCCACTCTGGCCAGAAATTCCCGAATAATGATCCCGACAAGAAGCCGTGGGTATACTCTCCCTCTATCAGGAGACGTGAATCTCTATTGGCTACCCAATTACCTTCGAATACCTCAAGCTGTACCCAATTACCTTCGAATACCTCAAGCTGTACCCAATCACCACCTAATGAATGATCTCTATAAGGCAACAAGGAATGAACTCAAAACACAGAATCAGTATCCAAGATATCCTAGAGTACCTCAAGTCTAAGGATACTTGCTCCATTGCTATGATGAGACTATCATTGACATTTGAATAGATAATCCATATGATCGTCTCATAGCAGGTCATCCAATGTACTTGACTATTATCAAGCATCCACATGTTAACTTTGAACATCTCATGTTCATAGTTTATGAAATCTACTGCTTGATCCAATCAAGGAGTATAACATGTGCTAGTCTATCCGAAGCAATAATGCCCCATCTTTTTTATCCTATTACTAGGGACAATTTAGATACTAACATAATTACATATGATAGGAATCTCATTATCATGATCTCATCATGATTTCCTTCATTTTATATTTCATATCATGGACTTTCATTAATCAGTTTAAGATCTATATCAATTATATGCAAATGAATACTAATATAATGAAATGTCTTTATGAATGTGTACACTAAGTGCCTGAGGCGATTGCCTTTTGGGCACATCTCTAACAATAGTATTGGCTCGGTTTCCTGATTTGGTCATCTTGGAATCTTTTTGGTCTTGTCATTGCGGTTGGAGAAAGGGAGAATATCCTTAGGCTGTGCTTTTGTGCAATGTTTATCCTTTTCCAGTTCTATTTCCTTTTTGCTGTAAAAACATACTTGAGTTTGATGAAGAGACATTAAACATTATTACGAATATCTCATTTTGTGCATTTCTTAGGATTTAGTTGCTTGAATCTATTTTTTATTTCTTATCACCGGTCCGACTTGCCAACCACCAACTATGGGAAAAACATATGCCAACATCAAAACCTACACCCATCTAGATTTTCAAGAGGAGCAACTTCATAACCTCTGCGGCCAAATAGAAACTCTCCAACAACAAATGTCTATTTCTCAACAAAACTAGGAAAGATCTCAACACAACTAGGAATGGTTTTAACTCACAATGCAGGAAAACCACGACAAGCTCCAAACCTTGGTCATGCACTGCCTCAAACGTTTGGACAAGCAACCTATGGTAAATGGAAAGCAAGGTAACACTAACCAGTCTATGGACTCCCTTAGAGTCACAGAGCAATCCTTACCAACTTGTTTGGGTCTGGCAAAGAGGTACCCTCGTCCTGGATTTGGCAGACCCACAAAGACAACAAACACCACCCTCCTAACAAAAAAAGTGAAACTCTCTACATTCATCGTTAGAGACCCTAAAGGTTAACTCACTCGCTGAAACATATTTTCAGATTCACTAAACACCGGAATATCAGCAGGTTCCTCTGGCTCATGTTTGTATAGAGGGAGTGGTGGTCCATTGGTTCACTATCTCCCAGGAACTCCACCTAGACCTCATTGGGGGAAAATTTAAGAAAGAGCAAACATATTTGGTGGTACAACCAATTTCAACCCCTAAGAACAACTCGTAGCCCTAAAACAGATAGTAGAAGATTACATTGATGATGTAAAGAAACAAGAATTGAGAGAGGTCAAAAATTTCATTGATAGCAAAAAGCCCTATATATACAACTCTATGATTATAAAATAGGAAACAAATATATAAAAAATAGGAAATAATACAAACTAAGGAATAAATCTCTACTTATCCCTAATTATATAAATCAAGCTAATTAAGAATATTATTCAAATATCTTCTAATATCTCGCAACACTCCCCCTCAAGTTGGAGCATAGATATCGATCATGCCCAACTTGTTACAGATGTAAAAAACAAAGAGCTACAAAACTTGTAACACA
The DNA here is from genome assembly GCA_949630135.1 of Balakata baccata. Classification (NCBI taxonomy): domain Eukaryota; kingdom Viridiplantae; phylum Streptophyta; class Magnoliopsida; order Malpighiales; family Euphorbiaceae; genus Balakata; species Balakata baccata. The sequence continues at coordinate 31,684 of CATIWF010116688.1, forward strand.
AAAGGCCACACCACACCAATGTAGACCCAATCAGGTAGAAAATGTCATACAAACCAACAAAATCTGTAACACAAAAGGCCTCACACCACACCAATGTAGACCCAATTGGTAGATGTACAATCCGAGGAGAGTCAAGCGAGACATACCGACAACAAATGTCACTCGACAAGGGTGACCCAAGAAATTATATAGTTTGCTTTCAATGGCAGAAAAACAAAATGGATCACTCATAGTGACCCAACTATGGTAAAGAGATGTCAACTTAGACGCAACTCTCAAATCAATTTTCAGGTACGATTTCACTGGAACCCATGAATTTGATATTTAAAGAAACAAGAATTGAGAGAAATCGATAATTTCATTGATAGCAGAAAACCTTATATATACAACTCTATGAATATAAAATAGAAAACAAATATATAAAGAATAGGAAACAATATGAACTAGGAAATAAATCTCTATTTATCCCTAATTACTTAAATCAAGCTAATTAAGAATATTATTCAAATATCTTTCAATATCTCACAACAGATGAATTTGAAATGATAGCATCTATGATTCCTTGTGAATTCAAGGCTATGTATTTGGGGTATTTTCTTAATGGATAGAAGGACAACATCAGGAATTGGGTTCAGATTTCAGAGCTAGAATCAAGATTGGCAGCCATGAATATAGCTCGAAATGTCGAAATAGCCTTGGGGAAAAAAGGGTTTTCTAGTGCAGGTTTTCGGTTTAGACAAGGGGAAAGGGAAGCTCCTCACATGCTGGGCACAAGTCTTTTAAAACCACCTAGGTTTGGGCTTCAGTCTTCTTTTCACAGCCCATCTACAAGCCTGTGCCCCTACACCACAAGTATTGACTCACTTAAAACCCATCATCAGACCTAGCCTTCTGAAAACACATACCCAACCTCAACCTTCTAGCCAACACATCGAAACAGAGGGGAAATCTCCCTAACCTGATATGAGATGGAGGAGACAGAAAGGTCTTTGCTTCAAATGTAGCAACTACTTTTGCCCCCAGCACTAATGTTCTCTTACCACATGCGAATTATTCTTCTCAATGAAGATGATTCTACTGAAGAGGGAGAATAAGCAGAAAAGGGGGAATCAAGTGACTCCAACGAAATTGAATTTGAATAGGGTGAATGTCAAGTGCTTGAGTACATAGGGCTATCCTCCTTTCAATTCAATGGTCTCAAAACATTTAAGCTCATTGGCAAGCTCTTGGGTATTCCTATCATGGTCTTAATCAATAGTGGCGCATCGCAAAATTTCATTTCTCGAAAGTTGGCCATAATTCTCGGTTTGGCAAAGGAAGAATTTTCTGGTGTAAATATTAAGCTCGAAGATGGTCACAGAATCTGGGTGCATGAATGGTGTCGCAATCTTGAGCTGAAATTCGGTAATTTCTCTTGCTCCTTGTAAGCTTTGATTTTTGACCTTGGAAATTTGGATATGGTCTTAGGTATCGATTGGCTCACATGTCTAGGAAAAGTGCATAATTGGGAAGCCAAGTATATGCATTTTAAAAATGGAGACCACCGGGTAGAGCTATCTACTGATACCAATGGAGGGGGGTATAGCCCTCTTCCATAAAGGAGTAGTTGTCTAGCCAGAAAAATGGGTGATTTAAACAAATTGAAGTAGCTTTTGTGCTGCCTAACAGCAGGCTCATAGATCTACTCTTATCTCAATCTCAACAGCAACAACTATAAGACGTCTTGATTGATTTTGCAAGGCTCTTCTCCAAACCACGTGAATTACCTCATGTCTAGTCTCATGACCTTGCTATCTATCTGATTCCACAGCAAGGGCCGGTTAGTGTACGTCCATACGATATTGCCATGCCCAAAAGAAAGAAATCTAGTACTTGATTCCGATAGTTGATGAACTAATTGATGAATTTCACTACGCCAGTTTCTTCAACAAATTAGACTCCACTCAAAGTTCCATCAAATCAAAATGAGAAATTCAGATGTGGAGAAGACTGCTTTCTGGACACACGACAACCACTATGAGTATCTGGTAATGCCTTTCTAATGCTCCATCTACTTTTCAAGCAGTAATGAATGAACTCTTTTGCCCTCTGTTACCGAAATTTGTTTTAGTTTTCTTTGATGATATACTAGTCTTCAGTGTCACATGGGAGGATCACTTACAACATCTATAGGTTTGTCCTAGAGATCGTACATCCAACAAATTCTTTTTGAACAAGAATAAAATAAGCTTTTTTGGGTTCTCTTTAGTTGATTATCTTGGTCCCTGGATTAGCAGCAATGGAGTAGCCATGGACTCCACCAAAGTACCACCAGTAATAAATTGGCCAACTCCTCATAATGTCAAGGGCATTCGCGGTTCTCTAGGCCTTATAGGGTGTTGCTGCAAGTTCATTCAGGGATATGGCAACGTCGCTAAACCTTTGATAGAGCTCTCCAAAAAAGATGGGTTCAGATTGGATGATGCAGAACAAGAAGCTCTTGAGCAGTTAAAAATGACTATGGTTAACGCCCCCATGCTACAACTCCCAAACTTCTCCAAGTCCTTCAAGGTTGGGTGATGCGTCCGGCAAGGGCATTAGGGTAGTGCTCATTCAAGAACGCCACCCTATTGCATATTACAGTAGAGCTCTCTTTGATAAAAGTCTTGGGAAATCAGCCTATAAACACGAGATTATGGCACTAGCTCTTGTGGTTCAACATGGGCACCCTTATCTTTTGGGCCATCACTTCACAGTTTTCTCCGATCAAAAGAGTCTCAAGCACCTCCTCCAAAATCATAGCAAAGCTACTCAGATATGATTTTGAGGTATTTTATAAGCTCGGAAAAAAAAACCAGGCTGCTGATGCTCTATCACGCTGGGAAGATGATGAATTTACCTCCTTTATCACTCTCCCCACATGGGAAGAAGGGTACCAATTACTAATCGAAGCAACTCAAGACCCATGGATTCAAAAAATCAGTTATGGACTTCAAGAAAAACCTCTTTCAAAACCCGACTTTATTCTCAAGGATGGGGTGTTATACCATGAGGGCAGATTAGTCATCTCATCTTCTTCCAAGTTCATCCCTAAAATCCTCCAAGAATTTCACTCGACTCGAGTAGGGGGCCACTCAAGTTACTACCGTACATATCGCAGATTAGCAGCTAATCTTTATTGGCCTGGTATGAGCACCACAATTAAACAATTTGTCCAAGCTTGTGAAATATGTCAAAGATGCCAATCTAGCTCTCTCTCTTCAGGTGGTTTACTTTAGCCGCTTGACATTCCAAATGTGATATGAGAACATAGATCAATGTATTTCATTTCAAGCCGTCCTTGTTCTAGGGGTTATGATACAATGTTGGTTGTGATTGATAATAGGCACTTTGTTTTGCTTAAACATCCTTTCACGGCTAGATCCATTGCCGATACTTTTGTCAAGGAAATCATCAGGCTGCATGGTATTCCCAAGTCTATTTTGAGTGACAGAGACCCAATTAAACATGAGCTCTTCCTATCACCCAGAGTCGGATGGACAAGCCGAAGCGGTAAACGGCCGTTTGGAAACTTATTTACGTTGCTTTGCAATTGAACAGCCTTGTCATTGGTCACTATGGCTTCCTTGGGCATAATTTTGGCATAATACAAGTTATCATGTGTCAATTGGGAGCTCAACATTTGAAATTGTGTACGGCCTGAAGCCTTCCACCATAGTTAACTTTATTCCGGGAGAGATCAAGGTAGAAATGGTAGCCTAAGAAATGCGGGACAGAGATGCGGCAGCTTAAATTCCACCTCAACCGAGCCGAAAATCAAATGAAGAAATCTGCCAATGCCCACAGAAGAGAGGTGCACTTTGCTGTTGGGGACTGGGTTTATGTTAAATTGAGGCCCCACCGCCATCAATCTGTTGTGCAGCGTATTAACTAGAAGCTTGCCCCTCAAGATTTTGGCCCATTTCAAATAATGGACAAATTAGACCCATGGCATATAAATTACAGCTGCCATCCTCATCAAGGATGCACCCGGTCTTCTATGTTTGTCTCCTCAAGGGGGCTGTTGTTACTCACTATAGATGCCTCACTGCATGCAGAACTTACTCTTGACGAGGCTGATTCTCTTTATAATGCTAAGGTTCTTGGTCGCTGCACCATCCAGCATCATGGTAACTCAGTTTCTCAACTCCTTGTTCAATGGAATGACAAGCCAGCGGAAGAAGCAACTTGGGAAGAAGAATTGATCCTCGCAGCAAGTTTCCTACATTTAGCCTTGTGGACAAGACTGCTCTCAATGGGAGGGCTAATGGTAGAGAAGGGCCTGGAAACGATGAAGCGGAGAGCCTAGCCTTCGAGCAGCCCAATAATAGCCTGCCCACTTGGCATGTCTATGTGAGAAAGAGGAAGGGGGCACGTGGGAACAAGGCTGCTGAGATATGAGATATAGAGTTGGTTATAAAAGATAGGAGTGGAGCAGCATCAGGAAGTTTCGGTCATCTTGGAATCTTTTTGGTCTCTGCCATTGCAGCTGGAGAAAGGGAGAATATTCCTGGGCTGTGCTTATTTGCAGTGTTTATCTTTTTCCTGTCTTGTTGTTTTTCCAGTTCTATTTCCCTTTTGCTGTAAAAACAGACTTGAGTTTGATGAATAGACATTAAACATTATTTCCAATCTCTCATTTTGTGCATTTCTTGGGATTGAGTTGCTTGAATCTGTTATTATTTCTCATCACTTCCTAAAAAATTCACTAAATTACCCTTCAATAAAACCCAACAATCAACACAACACCATGACAAACCAGCAGCACCCTCACATCAACATCCAACGGTCCGCACCCTAAACCTCCCTTTCTTCTAGCATAGGTATATTTCATAGGAGGTTATCGTAATTAAATCAAATATAAGGAATTTCACCTACTTAAACAGTTTAAACTTGCAACCAAACAAAATTGGGTAATCCATCTTGTTTGTTGTTTCATTGTATATCTACTCTATTTCATTCGATTAACCTTATTGAATGAGCTTTCAGTGTATCTCCTGAACTGTTGTGAACATGGACAAAGATGTACGTACAGCATGGATTGGTTTGAATAATAATCCTGTTTGAGTGAGTACATAGTTCCAATGAATAGATGTTTTCTTTTAGCATTCCTAAATCCATTGCCATTTTTACCACCTAAAGCATTGCCAAATTAAATTTCAGAAAAATTATGTGAGATGAATGATTGTGATTGGAATAGTTTCATCATATCTTCTGCTGCGCTTATCTATTGAGTTGGAGTGAACCTACTGTGAGCTGTCCATGGATGAAGGGTTGCTGAGGACCCATTATATAGTATTGTCTTCCCGTGACTTATATGTGATTGAAATAACAATATTGCACATGGATTGGTCTAGAGGGTTTTTGCATAGCCATTTCAAGTTGTCTTCTCTTTCATATTCAAATTATGTCTCTAATAATTGGAAAATTCATCTGCAGGTAATTTTCTGTAGCACTGAAAATGGACGGGCATCTTTTGTCCGGCAACTAGAACCAGATTGGCATATCGATACCAATCATGAAATCATTTCCCAATTAGCTGTATGTAATTGCCTTTTCTTGAAAAATGTCTATGTAGTGTTTGCTGTCCACTAAAATTAACTTGTCACTCAGTTCACCAGAATCACTTTTCTTGATTACAGAGGTTTATCAAATACGAGCTTCACATTTCTCCAATTAGACCAGAATGGACTGCTGCAAATGTATTTAGCTCTTCATCCTTGGAACAGTTCTTTGGATGCATTTGATGCTTTAACGGTGAAAAATGGAAGTATAAAAACCTAAAAAATAGATTGTGCTTTATGTTCAAACTGATCACAGCTCAATGTTCTCTAGATAGTCTTCTGCAGTTGATTTTCCAGTGAGAAGTGGCTGCACATTCCTTTAGTTTGTCTGAAATTTGTGCACTAGAGCAATTTGGCTGTCGTGAATAAGGTTTAAACACAATAACCTTTACCCTTTAATTGTTGGATGGAGGGAAAGAGAGACTTATAGTAAAGTATATTATGGGTGAATCCTTATCACTATTGGGTATGTTGTAAATTGGTATTAGAACTTTTGAAAAGATTGCCATGTGATACAAGTCTAATTTTCAGGGGGAAAAAAAAAAGATTACATTACAATCAGAAAATGCAATTTTTGCTGAGGTGGTATGCAATTACGTCATTTTTTTATAACCGGAAATTGGATTCGGGTGCTACATTGCAATCTTTTTAAAAGCTTTAGTAGCAAAGTATAATAATTAAAAGGTTTAGTACCAATTTATAAAATAACTACTTGTATAACATGTTATACGGGTGGTTTTTAATTTTAGTTTGATTTTGATTGAATTTTACATGTGATCCTCTGTTTTTTATCAACTGTTTAATCGGTTTGATCTAAATTGTGAGCTGTAAAGCTGGCATTTTTGAACAAAATTTGACTCAAATCCAAATAATTGATATGAAATTCGAAATAAAAAATAAATAAAGTTGAACCAAATTAAGTCCAATTTTCTGATTCCCCAATTTTTATTATTATTATTATTTACATGTAAAACAAAAATTTGTTAAATTAAGAAAAAGTTACTATTTATCCACATAGTTGGAAATAATATATTAGTATCTCATGAAGTTTGAAAATATACTATTTGCCACCTCTATTTTATTTCAATTAAAATATATAATTCTTCTACGAAAAATATTTTGTTTTACTAAAAAAAAAAATACTAATATAATATGTCAAATTTCAAGAGTATTACTACAATAATTTAAACTTACAAGGGATATTAATGTAATATATTAAATTTTTAGAAATAAATAGTATAATTTTGAAAAATTTACATGCAACACTAGTTTTACAAAGATTTTTTCAATTTCGTTTCAAATTTCTGTATTTTTATTTTTATAATTTTGTTTTTCAAATATTATATTTTACTATATATTTAACGTATTTTTTATTTTATTGAGACACAAAATAATTATTTTTTATATTTTAAATATGAATTAAGAATTTACCATATTTATTTTATTTTCATTAAACTATATAGTCCTTCTAAGAAAATACAGTTGTATCAAAATTACTATTTATCCACATAATTGGATATAATATATTAGTATATCATGAAATTTGAAAATATACTATTTACCACATCTATTTTATTTTCATTAAACTATATAGTCTTTCTAAGAAAAAATATTTTATTTTACTCAAAAATATAGTAATATAATATCTTAAATTTAAAGAGTATTACTACAATAATTTAAACTTACGATGAATATTAATGTAATATATCAAATTTTTAGAGATAAATAGTATGATTTTAGAAAATTTACACGCAACGCCAGTTTCCCAAAGATTTTTTCAATTTCATTTTTATAATTTTTTTCAAATATTATATTTTACTGTGTATTTAACACATTTTTCATTTAATTGAATCACAAAATAGTTATTTTTCACATTTTAAACATGAATTAAAAATTTTATTAACTTGTATGACTATTATTTATTTTTATGCATGCATTTATTTATTTTAATCATTATTTAATTAACTTAATTACCAAGTAAACATTTGAACAAACCTTAATTACAAAAAAATATGTACATTTGTATTTAATTAACTTAATTAAAGTTATTTATTTAGGTAAACTTTAATTAGATATTTGATAATTTTTAGTTAAGAAATTGACTTGATGTACGGTAAATTTTATGTAAACTTTAGGTAAATCTTGGATAAACTTTGGATAAATATTGGATAAATCTTATGTAATTTCAACTTTGATAAATTTTATTGTAAACATTAGGTAAATTTTGGGTATAATTTGAATAAATTTTAATTAAATTTTTTATAAACCTTTTATGATTTCAATTTTCATTAATTTTGTAGTAAATTTTGGGTAAACCTAGGTAAATTTTAAGTAAATCTTATGTAACTTTAACTTTCATTAATTTTCTAGTAAACTTTGGATAAATATTGGATATAACTTGAGTAAATTTTAAATAAATTTTTAATAATATTTATCAAAAAAAGTAAATTTTTGATAAATATTTTGTAACTTCAAATTTCATTAATTTTGTAGTAAACTTGAATAAATATCAATAAACCTTGGTAAATTTTGAATAAATCATGTGTAACTTTAATTTTTATTAATTTTTTGATAAAATTGGATAAATATTGGATATAACTTGAATAAGTCTCGAGTAAATTTTGAGTAATTTTTAAATAAATTTTAGTAAATCTTGAATAAAAATTGTATAATTTTAATTTTTATTAATTTTTTATAAATCTTGAATAAATATTTATTATCATATTTTTTTTAAAAAAATTAAAAGGTGTTATTTTAGTAAATATTTTCTCATTTTTCTCTATTTTCATAAAATTTTCTATAATTTTTAAATATCAGATGTACATATAATTTTCCCTAAAATTAATTGTTACAGACATACAGTCAATAGCGCCGTCTTATGTGTTCTTCTCTGCCTCTGGTGGAAGTTGGGTCCTCTCCTTTGAGCCGTCACGACTGAGAATCTGAGATTGTTAACAATCGATAGGACTTTTGGACTTTTGCTTTGTAAATGGACACAATTTGCACAATTGATTCTAAGTGTGCCATTCAAATATCTGCTCTTCTTCATCCTCCGCCTTCTCTCCAAGTCCAGGTGCTCCCTTTCTCTTTCGCTAACATTTTTAGTTTTTCAAGTTTTTTTCTTGAACTGGGATTTTGATTTTTGATGTGTTTTAGGAGCATTTCGAGGAGCTGATAACCAGTCGGCAATGCCATGGTATCCAAGTTAAACAGAATGGCGACTATGGGAAGGGTATTTTATCTTGCTAATTTTCATAATCATCCATTGGAAATAAAACAAAAGGATTTTTTTTTTTTTTTTGCTTACTTGCTTGTTTCATTGAAAAACAAATGTTAATACGAAGCTTAGTTCTGCCCTATTGAATTTCCCTAATAGTTATGTAATTTCTGTAACATGTATTAGTGATATATTGTTGGTCCATTTTTTCATGGGTATGTTAATTTTTATTTCTATGTAAATCAGTGATAATTTATGGCAATTGAGATTTTGGGTAGGAGTGATTTTCAACGGCAAGAAAGTTCCTCTTTGTTGAATTCCTGCTCGTAATTATTTGAAATTGAAAGAAAAAAAAAAAAAAAAGAAAAAAATCTTTTGGGGGAGGTTACAAGTTGACTTTTCCTCATCCAAGCTAAATAATCTGTGATTTTTTTATGAAAAAAATGAACTTACAAGAATCAGAGATTAATTGCCCGCAAAAAATTTTCCCTGAATCTCTCTTTCCAATTGCATATGAACCATAAGGATGCTTTTAAGTAAGCTGCCTTTTCAAATTGCACAATGTAGCCTTTCTGAGATATATTTAAATTTATTTTTATATTGCATTATCATATCTATAGAGTTGACTAAGAAGATTCATCTAACTGATCAACTATTTTGGAATTAAGGTTAGCTTAAATTTTAAAATACATTTTTGCGATTAACTACTTAGCTCATCTGGAAAAGAAATTAGAACAAAAGAAAGTCCTACATATTTCTTAAATTTTGGTAATATATCTCACACTGATACAGCTCACTCTTCATGTTTCATTAATGTTCTTTACTCTTTTCTAGCTTATGAAAGTTATGATGTGTATTTTATGGTGTGGCTGTAATTGTATATTTTAGGTGTCTATACTGACTCGGGCTTCAAAGAAGGGGATCTCATTTTGAAGGATCCAATGCTTGTTGGTATTCAGCATCCGTCAAACAAGGTATTGGAAATATGAACACTGCTATTTTCTCTCTCTCTCTCTCTCTCTCTTTCTCTCTTTCTCTTCTTTTCTTTTCTTTTTTTGCCTATGTGTTGCCAAAAGTCTGCAATCTTCCTCTTTTCATTTTATTTTGTCCAATTTGCAGATTGACTGTCTGGTCTGCAGCTTTTGTTTCCAATTTATTGGCTCAATAGAACTTCAGATTGGGAGAAAGCTCTACTTGCAAAACCTGGGTGTCTCAACAAGCAATGTATGTGGTAAGGAAAAATTTCACATACTTCAACAGATTTATGTGATGCCAATTCATCTGATGATGAAAATTATATCTACGTTCAAGATAGTAAAGATTCTGTGGTAGGTGCTTCCAGCAGTTCCAATGACAAAAATGCTTTGCCTAATGGGGTTGTGGAATCACTGATGAATGGTGAATTTATGTTGCCTCACTCTGACAATTTTCCCATGCCTTCAGCCATTCCTTGTCGTGGAGGATGTGGAGAAGCTTACTACTGTAGGCAAGTCAAATTAATTTTTTCTTTTAAATGGTGAATATCTTATTAATCTAATCTTTCATTTGAAATCTTGTTCCTTCTCTCTCTCTCTCTGTTTGTGTGTGTCCTGCACACACATGCATGCTCACACGTGTTGTGAATCAGCTCACACGCTTAACTATTACAACCAGAAATATATGATTCCTGAATGAGCAATTTAGGGGTTTCTAAAATATCATCCTTTGCAATTTAATGGCTACTATGCTATTCTTCCAGCTGATATTGTGCAATTTATGAATTATAAAGCACAAATGTTACTGGATGTATGAATAATGTCACCCAAGAACAAATCAAACAGATTATCTGTAGCTGACAGCTTTTGTTTTTCTGTTCACTATCTGAACCTAGAGGGGCAATTCTAATGGTTCGTCCTTAAAATGTTTTAAAGACTATCAGAAATGCTTAAAAAAGTCTTAAGCGAGGATGCTGCATAAAATGGTATTCTCAAGGTTTTATGGGGATTGTTCTTTTGGCTGGAACAATATCAACTATTGCTTCTTCATTTTACCATGCTTTCATGCTTAGTTTCTATTGCTGGAATTTCTTGAAAAATCTGCTCGTTACTCCAAGCTTGAATTATTCCCTTGTTTAACAATGTTGCCAATATGGTTGCAGCAAATTATGTGCAGAAGCAGATTGGCAAACTTCTCATTCCTTACTTTGCACCGGGGAGAGGTCAGAATTACCATCTAGAGAGTCTCTTTTAAAATTTATACGACACGCTGATGGTAAGGTTTAACATTTAACGCTATTGCTTTTGTTTATCTAGTTTTCAGTTCTCATTTTTGTTTGTCCTATTTGCATTCTTTTATTTTCACAGAAACAAATGATATCTTCCTCCTTGCCGCCAAGGTATATTCCATTATGACCTTTCTTGTCAACTTTCTATTTGTTTTTTTCTTGTTTTCAAAATGAGCAACCAGATATATTGCATCTATCAGTAAAAACACACCAAAAGATCTGTATACGTGTTAATTAAATTTTCCGAACTAGATCTACTACTTTTTCTGTGAGTTTAATAATTCTGGGGAGGATATTATATTAATCCAGTGTAGAGCACTTTGGGCTGTCATTGATGGAAGTCTATGGATAAAATTTTATTAAAACTACACTTTGCAGTACTACTGAGAAAGCTGTATTTTGCATATATTGCCTATGTGAGAACATGCATTTTCTATTGGGGCTTTCTTGCCCTATTTTTGGCAGTGGCGGGGAGTGGGTCTGGTATGTAGTCAGAAAAGTGTTGCATAAAAATTCATGCAAGCTGGCATTTCAATTTGCTTAAAATGCATCATGTCTAAGTGGATAATTGCATGGAATTCTGCTTGATGACTGTCATGCCTGGTCATATATATAGAGTCAGGAAGATTAATTATTTCAGCCTAATAGATCAATGGATCTAATTCTTGGTTCTGTTATTTTGACAAAATTTTTATTCAAAATTCTGCATCTGAAACAGCATTATTAGTTGGTAGAAATGAAAGGCCAATACATAAACTTTAATTTTGTAAAGGTGTCTTATTGAACATCTCCACAACACAAATAAAACATCAAACTGCTTGAGAACAACTAACTAAATTTCTTAAATTTGTTTGCAGACAATATCTTCCATCATTCTAAGATATAGAAAGCTAAAAGCGGCTCATCTAAAAAGACAAAGCAAGTACACTGATTCTGCGAAGTTGGAATGTTCTGAACTCTCTTTACTTCTGGAGGCATGGAAGCCAATATCTTGTGGATACAAGAGAAGGTAGATAATTATTCTTATGATATGGGTATTTTCTTGTGTATATTGGTTAAGCATGTTTTAGACACCAGAAATTTTGTTTCCCTCAAAGGAGATATTATGGAAACTGTGATTTGTGCCAGTATACACAAAATAAGGAGACATTTTTATTGTTTTAAGCAAATAAAAGAGACTCAAAGAGCTTTTTCCTTTTTTTCTTTTTAATCTTGAAGGTGGTGGGACTGCATTTCATTGCCCGATGATGTTGATCCTTCCAATGAAACTGCATTTAGGATGGAAGTTAGAGATCTTGCATTCACTGTAAGATAACTTTATATTAAGCTACCATATTGTACAGTCTCTGAGCCACTCATTGTGTAATGATTGTTCATACCTGGTCCAACAACGAGAATTTATTCAGTTTGTTCTTCAATGAATTATGTCATGCAGAACAAATGGTTTTATCCAATGATTTAACTTTCGGTAAAACATGTTCTCTTGGTTTCTCACATGTAATTTTCCAGATTGAGTCCAGCATGATATACATTAATCTCTATTAGTTATTCATATTCACCTATCCTGAATATATGGAACTTGGAATTATAGCAGGAAAAAGGAAAAGAGAAGAAAAGAAAAGAAAAGAAAACCTCTCAACTCCAAAATACAGATGATAAAATCCCTTCTGGAATTAGCTATAATAAATGGACAGCTTCCATTTGTAGCCTAATTTTTCCTTACACACTTGGTTTTCGTTTTTATTCTCCATAACTTGGATGGGACACATCGTGACTTCTTTATATGCTGCATATCAGAGGAAAAGCTGATGTTCAGAGATATTACGAAAGACATAATCTAATCTTTGAATCCTCTAATTGCATTCTGAACAGCCTAAGGAAATTTTATCTTATTGGAAATATATGGAGCAATAAAGGTTTCAATTCAAATAAAAATGCAGTTATATTTCTTCATCTGTTATTTGTACTTTTTCCATTTGAAAGATTATAGGTTCATTTGCTTCTGCTATTTTCAGAGGCAACCTATTATTCTTAGGAGGTTCTGGATTTAAAATGGTGACGTCTTGTTGATGCTTTTATATTTTTCCTGAAATGGCTGCGTGCATACATTTTTCCTGGATGTTAACCTGCATCACATTAAACTGGGGAAGAACTGCTTTGGTTACAGACGAAACTTGCTTTTATGTGTGTGTATGTAAGTGTTTTCTATGGTTACCTTGCTTTTTTATATTTCCTTTTCACATGTTGACACTGCAATATGGGAGTTTCTTTCATCATCCAAAGGGCAGTAACTGCGAATCTAAAACAAAGTAGCCATAGAAAATACCTGTGTGTGCACATGCATGCATGTGTATGAGAGATTTTCATATGTGTAGTTCCTGATCATTCTGAAATTTTGCAGTCACTTCAGCTCCTTAAGGCTGCCATTTTCGACCCAGAATGTGAACCATGTATCCTATTCTATTTCTTTTTTTTTCTTTTTCCTTATGTCATTTCTTAGTATCTTATCTTTTATAAATTGATGTCCTTAACACACCAAAGTATTCTCTCTTGAAATCTATGGGAATATTATTGGCATGTTTGAGCTGAATAATCTGTAAGAATCATGATTTTTCAAGGCTTCATTTTCTCCCATTCTACTATACACAATTGTTAATTGGGCATATAACAATAATGACAATTGTAACTGACCTGGTTTATAATTAAAGAAAGATGAATATGCTTCCTGATAATGGATACTCTTATCATGTTTATCATGTGCGTGACTAGCTCAAGTCTTCAGGTTATAATATGAAGTTCCTTTCTGACAGTGATTTGGTTGTGGCATCTCCAGTAGAGGATTATTTTTTGTACATTGATGATCTTCCATATCCTGAAAAGGTTAGAGTGCTTAACCTTCTTAGTTTCTGTATTTCTATGTAGAATATTGAAATCTTGTCATTCTTTAAGTCATGCTTTGCAGACAAAAGTCGAGGAAATTACTAAACCATTTCTTGATGCTCTTGGTGATGGCTATTCAATTTGTTGTCAAGGTATAGTTTAAATTGACTGCAGTGGTTTTGCTAGTCAGTGCAGACAAATACGTTATATCTTGATTTATGCTATTTAGGACTTCTAATTCCCTTGTTTCACTTTACAGTAAAACTCTTAGTGAAGTTATTTTTTATATATGTAGTACAAGTATGCCGGTTGTGCATATAGTAAACCCTCATTGTGTTTTGTTTAATTTTAAGTGTGTGAATGAGATATTTACGGCTTGAATTTTCTAAAAATTACCTTGTATGATTTCTGAATGGCAATAAAAGAACCAGGTGATCATAACTACAATGTGGGGATGCTACTGGCTCATATTATCTAGCCTTGTGAGTATGATTGACACTTGATCTTAAAGATCAATCATTCTTGTTAACCATCAGGCAATGCTGTTCTCTTTTAAATTAATTACTTCCATAAAGGGTACAACTCTATGATATTTTGGAGCATATTTTTTTGAAATGGCAACTGCATGCTGTCCTGCATTCTGCTTGTGTTGTATGATCTGGCAAGGATGTAACTTCCAATTTCTCCGTTCTAGCATGTATTACATAATTTGCTGATTGGAGTTGAGTGGATGAAAGCAACTTCATGCATATATTTTGTTTATAAAGTTTTCAAATTGCAATTCTGCTAAATTTTTTCTTCTCCCATAATATACTATTTTGATCACCTACTTTGGCAAGTGCTTTCAAATTTGTTTTGAGAGTTTCTGCATTATATCTGCTCTTACTTCTCTGTAAAGATTTGGTGATACAGTTTGTGTTTCAATTTTGCAATAGGTACCGCATTCTATCCTTTGCAGAGTTGTATGAACCACTCATGTTGCCCAAATGCAAGAGCTTTCAAGAGAGAGGAAGTATGTGAAGGCACAGTTCTTTTATTATTTCACATTTGGTTTCTTAAGTGATGATTGGTATTCTCACTTGTATTTGTTATCAATCTTAGGACAGAGATGGCCAAGCAACAATCATTGCCCTCAGACCCATTTGTGAGGGAGAAGAGGTGATTCATTCGCTCATTGCACGTTGTTGTCAAATCTTGTTGGAACTGAACTGAAGCTTATAAGTTAACAAAACTAGATTTGGCATTTTCAGGTTACCATTTCATATATTGAAGAGGACCTTCCATTTGACGAAAGGCAGGCATTGCTAGCAGATTACGGTTTCAAATGTAAGTGTTCCAAATGCTTGGAAGAAGAGGCCTAAATGTTCCCGAATTAACAGCATTTGAAATGCAAGTTAATTATGGGTTAGTAGAGTGGTAAGACTGGAGACATGAAAAGTATTAATCATATTGTCATGGCAAAATTCATAATTCAACTCCCGAACCTTGATGCTTTTATTGACAAGAATTTAAGTGTTGACATGGGCATGACAATTTATCATATCATCAAATCGAGTTGTGTCAAGTACAGATTGACCTGCAAGTCGATTTTTGTAATAATACAAAAAATTTAGGAAAAATAACCAATTCAAATTAATTGAAAACTATTGGATACATAAGTTGGTTTCAAAGGATGCATGAACAATGTTATGTGATGAAAACATTCAAATCCCAGTTTCAATAAATCTAGAACTTGACGAGTTGCTCTAATTAAAAAGAAAAGCTTCTAATTGAAAGGTAGGAAAAAAAAAAAAGATGAATTAACAAGGTTGTATGGGTATGCCCATAAGAACACAGCATAGGCAGAGCCTTGAAGTGTAGCTGCAAGCATTACACCAACATTCACCCTTGCACACGCACGTACAAGCAACATAAACATATAAGGTCATACTCCCAATCCTATCGTGTTTAAATTTAGTGATAATAATTTCAAACCATCCAATGGGTGTTGCTAAATTGAGTTTCTCCTAAGCAAATTCATCAGCCTAACGCCTTGTAGAAATATAACCCAAAACTATGCGCATGAAGCACAGTAATTTTAGATTCCATTGACTCCTCAGCTCCACAGCAAAAGATAAAAATCCTTGGGAGCAACCATTTTGTATCAAACTTCCTCAACATCCATCATCTCTTCGTCCAGCCCCTCCACATCCACCCTCTTTGTCTTTGCCCTTGTACTGATTCTAATGGCAAAAGCTGCTTAACATCAGCAAGGAAAAGAACATAGTAAAAAAGTTGACCAGTCCTAAACACAACTATATCACGAGAATACAGTTTTCCATGCAAAACATAGTCCACTAACTATAAGAAGACTAATCAATAACAGAACCAATCTGTGAGTAAGTATTCCACGGAATAGGAGGTGGAGGAAGCAGAAATGGCAACTTTCTGATCTTGTTCGCTCCACTTCCTTTATCAATTTCCACTGAATCAGTTTCAACCACCTCAATCTCAACTATTTCATCAATTGCATGAGCAGCCATGCTGGTTGATGGTGCTAGAAGCTCCCAACTTGAACCCTTCAGCTGCACAATCAATAATCAAAGCAGCTGAATATTTTTCTAACTTGGATTTCAGCAAAGAAGAATAATGAGAGTGCCTCTCTTGCAATACTATATCTCGATTTATTCCTTCTATGCACACAGAGTCCAGAGACTATCATGGCATCAAAGTTTTTGAAGCTTGTCACATAGTTTATCAGTTATGAAATCCAAGTAAGCAACGCAGATAAGCTCTTTCTAGAACTGTCAATGGGCTGAGCCAAACAGACATTCATGATGCTTGAATATTGATATTTAATATTTTTTAATCTCCAGCCTAAATCAAGCATAACTTTGATCTTAATTTTTTGTTCATGCTTGATATGTTAATTTTTTCTGAGTGAACTTGGATCCAATCATGAGCTTAATTATCTTGTTAAAACTTAATAATTTTAGTATAATTTTTATTTACACATCGTATTGTTATTTAAAAGGATAATTGCAAAAAATAAACTAAACTTTTAAAGTTGTATCGAAATTAAATTGTACTTTTTATTTTTTCATTTAAATATACAAAATTTTAAAATTTTATCAATTTGTAAATTCCGGAGAAATTCTATTGACATGGCATAAAATTCCGACTAGATTAAAATGGTTGTGTTGATTAGGAAGCTGACACACCATCGTTTTTGTTTTTTTCTAAAATTTTAAAACATAAATCTCTTTAAATTTAAAAAATAATACATGTAATTGTCTAGTCAACAAAGTAAAGAGAAATAAAAATTTTACTGCAAGTAGAATTTCACCATAAAGATTTAAATTTTAAAATTTTAGGAAAAATAAAAATGATGGCGTTTTAAAGTTTCTAAAATGCATCAGCTTCCTAATCAACTTTCTAGTCAGCATAATTTTTTTAATCTCGTCAAAATTTTACGTCATGTCAATAAAATTTTGTCAGAATTCATAAATTGATAAAGTTTTAAAAGTTTGTGTATTTAAATGAAAAAATTGAAAATACAATTTAATTTTAATACAATATTAAAAGTTCAGCTTATTTTTAACAATTATCCCTTATTTAAATAGCATAATGTTTTTTATTAAAAACTTAGTTTAAAAATTACTTAAAAACTTAGTATAAAATTATTGTAAACTAATTTCTAAAAATTATCTAACACATTTAATTCGAAAAAAAAAAATCACAAAATTAATTTTGAGCTGCTCATGAGTTTTTGAGCCAAACTTAAAGGTGTTTGAAATTATTCTTATAATAAATCAAGTTTTTAAAGTTGAGTTTAACATTGTCGTTATTTACTGGTACTTCAGTGCAGTTCCCGTTCCAAACACTTATTAAAATGTCGAATTTAACAAAAGGTTTCCTTACCCATCCCCAAGCAGCTTTCGCCTGATGCTTAATTTCTCATTTTATTCCATTTCAAAGGAAATCTTGCATTTTTAAGTGAGAAGACCCTCATGTGATGATGAAGGTCTAAGTGCAAAACATCTACTAAAAACAACTACATTTGCGCCACAAGAAGATGAAAAGCTGCACCAATACTGGAAAAGAAACAAAAGAACTGCAAATGCAAAATGTAAAACCATAAAAGGAGGGAGAGAGATGAAACCTTATCAGAAGAAAAGATGCTTGCAGAAACACTCTTTCTTTTCTTTTGTTTTCCTTCATTTCCTACAGGCGGATGACCATCATTCTCATTGCCTGCCATCATGACGTCCTTGTTAACTTTCAACTGGTCAGGGTCTGCATCCAATTGAGAAAGCTTTCCCATTTTGCTATTCCCTGCATAATACTCCACGGCCAATTTCACTTAAACTCCAGAATGACGGCAGACATAAAATGGCAAAGAAAGAAGAAAGTTTCCGACTGAAAATGAGATGACAATTGCAAAAACTTGGATAATGAACTAACAAATTATCCACATCATATAGACAATGAAAGACACATAACACCAATCCAGAATAGAAAATAACAGACTTGGTAAAAGCAATATGACATTTGTGAAATCTATGTCTAACCATTCTTGATTCTCATATTTATGTTATTTAGATGTTGCTCCTGTCTTATAGAGGCATTCCTTATTTTCAAAGCAATTAATGGGCAGAAGCAGCAGATAACAGGTCTAAGTTAAGCCTCACATTACTTCTAACTGACAGGCTTGATGTTGCTCCTGTCTTATAGAGGCATTCCTTAGTTTCAAAGCAATTGATGGGCAGAAGTAGCAGATAATACGTCTTCTTCCAAGTTAAGCCTCGCATTTACTTCAAACTGACAGGCTTGCCTTTCCTAGACCAAATAGTAAAGCTTCCAAGTTTCAATTGCAAGCCCAAGCCTAAATAAAATTGTTGATATGGTGTGTCGCTAAATACACATATATCATATATCAAAAAATGTGTTAATTTATTGGATGAAATTGAGATTTTCAGAAATTCTGGAAATACCAAAGATGTGATTGCTATCATAAGCAATTGCTAAGAAACTAGCTAAACCTATCCTTAATGACAGAGTGCTCCCATCTACATGCTAATGAGTATCAACTATATTGTTTCATACTTTTCTGATTTTGTTGATAGAAAATAAAAATAATTAAAAAATGCAAGGATCTAAAAGCTTTCTTTGTACAGTGATCGTGTACCAAAGATTTGCACTGTTTTGGCACTAGCTAGATTCAAGTTATTATCCTAAAAGCATAGTTATTAAAGGCACAAAGCACTAAGGGATCCTGGAGCCCAGGCATCATGCTTGCACCTGATTGAGGTGGGTTGCAAAAAAAAATAATGCCTACTTTTATAGTTATGAGAACTAAGCTTATACAATAAAATTACTAATAATCATGACATAAAATATGCATGAGATTAAGACCAATGTTTTTAAATTCAAAATAAAGATAAAAATGAAGATGCTTAAAAGATTTAAAACTAATCCAAATTCTAATATCCATGAATGAACAGTGCAGTTTTATGCGATCCTTTCATTGTTGTTCTAAAGCTGTGATAAACATAAACATCTTTCCTAACCTATAGAATGCCAATATATATTCTTTTAAAAAATGTAGAAGCAATGCAGATTAACATGTGATTTGTACAGCACTATTGTGTACCATACTGTTGACATTTCAACCTCCACATACTGTACATGAACAAAGAGAACTGCAAATCTATGGACTAATCAGAAGATAGTCCAATAAATAATCGCTTTTTGTTAATTCTTCTAAACCGCTATGTTTAGGCAGACTTTTCTCACCAGGAGAAGAAATATTATGTATCCCATTCCACAGAGTCATAGCATTTGAAACAGGAACATCTTCATCACTGACGATGTTGATGCTTGAATCCTCTTCATTGTCACCAATTATATTAGTGCCAGAGCTAAGCTTATTGCCCAATTTCTGAAGTCGAACTTGTGACCTATACATTTCCATAAACAAAATTATGAAAAATATCCAACAAAAAAAATTATACAAGTGGCCAATGAAATGGTCAGAACAAGATCTTACCTTTTTAGATCCTCTTGAACCCGTACAGAACGCTTATGTGCTTTAACAAACTTCTTGATTTTTGAAACAATCCTGCAATTTCAATCACAATAAGTGAGGTGGTTAAAGAAGAAAAATTTCCCATCTTTGAAATGTTATTACCATCACAGATAATACAAAACAGATTAAGCCAATAGACAAAAAGGTTAAACTATGTTATTGCATGCATAACTACCTCTTACATTCCTCTTTCTCTGTAGACAATTGAGAATCAAGCTCCTGAATTCTGGAGGTAAGAACGTCTACTTCTTCACCCTTCTCTTCCACCAAGGTCTTCAATAAATACATCCATCAAATAAACAAATGCTTAGGTTCAAATGAAACAAGAAACAAAAGGCATTAATATAAAATGCAAACATAAACCTCAAAAGAATACAGATCTAATAAATGAAAGAGAGCATAGAACCATAACTGAAACTATTATATGACATATCAACAACAATCAATATGTTTGAATAATTTAAAATAGGGTTAATTTCTCTCGTTGTCACTGAACTTGTCACTTATGCATAGAATTGTCCACAAACTTCAATTTTTCAAAAAAAGGAAAAGAGAGAAAAAAAATCCTCTGACCCCTATTTTATTTTACCAATTGTCCCTAATTCCATTTAATGCCAAACCCACTATTAATATGCAGACAAATCAATGAGACATCAGCATTTGTCTCTCTCTTCTCTCTTCACACTCTCTCTCTCTCTCCTTTTTCCCCTCTCTTTCTCCTTCCTCATCTGCAATTGCTTCTCCCTTCCACAAATCCTTTATGGGTTTCAAACTTCTTGAACAACTATAAAAACCAAATCCACCCTCCATTAACAGCAAGCTCTCTCTATCTCTCTTCCCACACCAACCCCCCACCCCCTTCCTCCCCTCCCCTCTCTCAACATCACAATCACCATCAAAACAAGAGGCAATGAGGGTAAGAAGGAATTCAAGATATTCATATTTCATGGAAAGCAAGAAGGTCTACATCTTCCTCTGTTCATTCAACTTGAAGTACATCAATTAACCTTCAATCATCAATCTTGTTTGATTAACCATTGTATATTGTTGAAAGTCTAATAAAAGAAAAACAAGTAAAAATCAGCAAATGCATCAAAAGACAATATAAATGAGTTGGCTTGCCATGATCACAGCATGCTTGAAATGAAAGGAACTAAATTCACAATTTCTCCCCTAGACCACATTCTCCTACAAGAAAATCTTACAAACTGTGATCCTCTAGCACAAGAACCTATCCCAAATAACAACCTAGTGATTAGAATCCGTTTCCTTTGAAACTAAAGTTCTTGATTTTTCACTCTTTCCTTGAACTTCCAATAGTGGCAGACACAATAGCCAAGGACTAATTGAGCCCGTTAAGAAACAGTCTCTTATTTACAGTTTTTCTAACCTTCATCAGCTAGTCAGTGATGTTGCCCCAACTGGACTCACTCTCATCTCTCTTCATCTTCTAGATCTGCTCTTCCTAAATCTCTCTCTGCCGCCACTTCCTACCAACCGACCTCCACCACCACTGGTTTTCCCACCATCAAGTCCTCCATTCTTTTTTCCTTTTATGGGCATGCAGCCACAATACCACTATTTTTTAAGACTTTTTCATCCCAAAAGCAACCTGGACTCTCTATACTTTGCATACAAAAGCCAAAAACAAATCACATCATTTTCTTATTCTCAAAACTCATCGTTTCAAACCAATGTACTTAACGCCCTTCACATCCAGTATGGCCAGTGTAGCAAACATATTAGAGCTACGATCTGAGAGGTTTTCTACTTCAAACAAGGGAATGACTTGGCCGGAAGTTTCCACAAGCACACTAATCTGCAATTCAAGTGAGCTAATGTCCACTACTGAAAGTCATATTGCAGAAGGTTTGTTCCGCGTGCCATTGTCGTGCATCTAGAGACTGACATCTTGGACAGCATCATAGCCGGACTATATGGGCAAGTTATGGGTGAAGCCCGGGTGCTACTGACATGTGAATTAGCTTTCGCACATCAAGTGTTTGATAAAATGACAAAAAGGAATGTGGGATGCTGAATGCAATGGTAAGAGAGAATGCACAAGGAGGAATGGACAATAGGGCTTTGAATATGTTTTGAGAAATGCAAAAGGAAGGTATTGAACCACTAAATCCAGCATGGGGGAAAGTGAATTGTATGGGAAAGATGAGTGGGAATAATATCAAGGCAAGACCTGGTTGTACTGCACGGCCTGAAGTCTTAGGAGGTAGTGGTTATTTCGGTTCTACAATTAGCAAGGCTGCTGAGTAGGTTGATCTAAATGATGTTACTGCTAGAAGCTGGATATTCGATTTTGGAGACCTAGGAGTTCAAGGACTTGTATGTTGCAATTGGGAAGCTGGTTTTACATGTTGTTGCTGTTGCAATTTTGTGCAGCTGGATTGGGAACTTGTTGCGGAGCCAGCTACATTGTTGCGAGTGCCTTCCAAGTCTTACAAATAACCTGGAGTACTGGAAGTTCTGACCAATTGGAAGAACTTGCCCTTATTGGAAGCTATTCACACCTTGAGGACAAGGTGTCTTTTAGCGGGGAAGAATTGATAGGCTGTGATACTATATGGTTCTATTCTAGAATATTGTAGAATAATGTTGAGTCTATTTGCAAGGTTAGTTTAGGGAAGGGTTGCTGAGTTTGTTATATAGGGAATGGTATTGTAAGTATAAAAGGGAGCTAGGAATAGTAGGTGAGGCATTCAATTAGTTTTTTAGGCGAGAATTGGGTGGTGAGGCTGTTACGGGTTAATATTATCGATAGTCATTATACTTTTGATAACTTGCATAAAAATAACTTTTTTAATTTTTTCCCATAAAAATCACTAAACTTTATTTTTTTCCCCATAAAAATCGCTTTGGGCAATATTCCCTCACCGGATTGCTGATGTGGACAATGACATGACAACAAAATGCTGACATATAATGCTATATCACCATCCACATATCAGCAAATTCAAAAAATTGTAATGTCACGTCGTTGTCTACGTCAGCAATTCAGTGAGGAAATTAGTGGGGAAGAATTGACCAATTGGAAGAACTTGCCCTCATTGGAAGCTATTCACACCTTGAGGACAAGGTGTCTTTTAGCGGGAAAAAATTGATAGGCTATGATACTATATGGTTCTATTCTAGAATATTGTAGAATAATGTTGAGTCTATTGCAAGGTTAGTTTAGGGAAGGGTTGCTGAGTTTGTTATATAGGGAATGGTATTGTAAGTATAAAAGGGAGCTAGGGATAGTAGGTGAGGCATTCAATTAGTTTTTTAGGCGGGAATTGGGTGGTGAGGCAGTTACGGGTTAATATTATCGGTAGTCATTATACTTTTGATAACTTGCACAAAAATAACTTTTTTAATTTTTTCCCATTAAAATCACTAAACTTTATTTTTTTTCCCCATAAAAATCACTTTGGGCAATATTCTCTCACTGGATGGCTGATGTAAACAATGACGTGACAACAGAATGCTGACATATAATGCTACATCATCATCCACATATCATCAAATTCAAAAAATTGTGTTGTCACGTTGTTCACGTCAGCAATTCAGTGAGGGAATTAGTGGATGTGATTTTTATAGAAAAAAAATGAAGTTTAGGAATTTTTATGGGAAAAAAATTTAAAAAATTATTTTTGAGCAAGTTATCGAAAGTATGATGATCTTCGGTGAAATTAACCCAGGCAGTTACTTTTCTGAAATCTTGTTCTTGAATCTTGAGTTACTCTTGGTTGCTATAAAATTCTTTACTTTCTTGATCTTCTAATTGTTGTGTGAAACTTGTTGTTTATTGAGGGATCTGTCAAAAGCATCTTTCTTTTCTTTTAATGTTACTAATTAAAGTTTAGAGATAAAGATGTCATAAGTAACTCAAGGGATGAGTGAAATTAACTGTTAATATTATAAGAAATATTCAGGGTAGGTAACAATGCATGCTAACCAAAAATAATAACTAACTGTGCTAACCATTAATTGAGATTTCTGCCAAGCAAGAATTTTAATCTCTGATTCCACTTCTTTTATCTGCACATCTCCAAAATAGAGAAGTAAAAAATAAACAAATAAGAATTGCGTAATAAAAGAAGGCATATCAAATATGTTAAGAATTAAATAGACCAAAATCTCCTAACCTGATCTTTTAAAACAATTCTAGAATCAGCTAATGTGCTTTTCCTTCTTTTGATTTGATCTCCTGCCCCATCTGAGTTTTTCAAACTTCCAGAAACATCAGTTTGGCCATCAAAATGATCTTTTTTCTTGCGTTTTCTGTCACTGTAAAAGAAAAGTTACCGTCAGAACCCAAGTTTATGTACAACATGAGGACAAAAAAAAGAACAAAATGGTGAACCAATGTCCAAAAATCACTTTGGCCATCAAAATAATCTTTTTGCTACATTTTCTATCACTATGAAACAAAATAAAAAAAGAAAAAAAAATAATTTTAGAAACCAAGTTTATGTGCAATACAGAGACAAAAACAGAAAGAACAAAGGAAAATCAATGTCTATATTATAATATGTATAGAATAAAGGGCTTATGAGTTATGACTTTCTAAATTTGCTTCAAAAATTCCTGAATAGTGAATTCTTAGACCTCTTGTCCTGAATCAACACACAATTTGTTTTCTATACTCATTAATCACAAGTTAGCCTCTAAAAGTTATTCTAATTAATAAAAAAGGGGAGTATTCCAAAATTCAGCATTCCACCTAATGACACAATTTGACACTGGAAGCAATAACCACACTCAGGCCTATGTAATGGGATTCTCTAGCTGCACTTATCACCTCACAGATTGTATATAATGTATTCGTTTAGAATAGTAAGCAGCCTACAATTGCTTTATTTGAATTTTATACGTTATGCTCACTGTAAGCAAATATCTCCACCATGCTCATGAAAGACATATTCTTCTACAGCATGGAACTAATCAAATTCCAACAAAAATCAGTAAAATTGCATAGTAATTGCTGAAAAGATAATCTTCCTTAGAATTTAATAGAAGGGCTAGGTGGTTAACTTCCAATAAAGTTAAAAACATTATATAGTAATTGGACAAAGTACAATTCTTGCAGAGAGTTCACAGTAGATCAACAAACACCTTCCCTTCCACTTCAAAAAGATGAAGTTATAGTCTAATATATCAAAGCATGAAAAAAAAAAAAAAAAAGGAGCAATAGCACAGCTAATACGCCCATAAGTAAGACTTCTTAAGAAATGAAATAGAAAGACATGGTACAAAGATGGAAATATGTTAAATTACCTGTTTTTCTCACAGGACCTTGAAGGGCTAGATCCTGAAATGCACAAGGACAAAGAGAAATGTCAAGATAATGGCTGACCAAAAGTTCATATCTAAATCCAAATGAAACCATTATATTTTACTTTACAATCCTTTAGTAGTTATCTTAATATACCAACATATAGATGAAAAATACATGAAACCAAGATGATGAATTGCTCAAATAAGCAATCTGTAGCCAATATGTTAAAATGAGTAAGAGACTATGAGTAAAATAGGTGTCCAAGCTATAAGGATTCAATTTCTGACCATGAAATGTGCGCCAACCTCTTCTATCTCTTCCTGGAGCATATCTATGCTGTGGAGAAAATCTGCTGTCAAGCTTATCTCTCAGGTCAGCACCTCGATGATCCCGATTACCTGCAAGAAGAAAAAGAAGTATTTCCAGTACAGCATGTTGGTCATTGCTTTGTATCTTCCCATAACTACAAGCAGAGAACCCATAAATGACAATGAGGCTAAGCTTACCATCACATGGAACAAAAAGAGTAACATAATAATGCACAGTAATAGTGTCTGCTTGCCAAATCCAAAGGGGCCATGAAACTATCCTCTCAAGTAATGAATAGAAACAGAAACTTGACCATATAAAACCGAGAGAAAGGTTTGAATATCAAAGTGGGATGGTATAAAGAATAGTTGAAATACTCCATCGTCTTGTTGAGCAATAAGATAGGAAACACAATTGGATACTACAGATTCCTCCCCTGTGCCATCTTGAGAAATAATGACAACCCAACATCACATGCAAACTGAATTGGTTTCTTCAGGAATTAATTTCCATTCAACTGCATAATTTCTTCATTTAAGTTCCACTATATCAATCACAGAGAAGTGGTAGAGAATGTGGGCATGTTGCCTCCTCCAATATTGCATTGTTGAGTGTATTAGAGAACATCAGAATTTCATGAAACCAGCCTGTGATCTTAATTTAATATCATCAAAGAATGTGATATCCAAGAAATCTAATACCAATACTTCATCAAATGGTGGTAATTTGGCAGATGAATTAAGATAAATGAGGATAAAGATCACCCATAACTAAATACCAAAACCAGCAGTACCGGAAGTATTACCCCTGTCAGTTGATATCTTCATTTAGAAATTAGAAAGCCACCCGCTCATATAATAGGCATTTTGATTATACCTCCTATTGCTTGATATAAAAAAAAATACACATCTCATAAGTCACACGTTGGATATTTGGCAACTATTTTGGAGGTATCTATCATAACAATCGTTCATCCCGAAAGAAAAAAATTTAGACAAGAGAAAAATAATAAGACTTGACCTTGTAAAAAAAAAACAAAAGAAAATGAAATGAAAAAAGAAGAAACAGAGAAAAAGCTGCATAGGAGCTTTAATTCATCAAATGCTCAACCAATGATATTGACATAACCTATATTGTGGATATTTTGCGCAATGTTGATGGAATGTTGAAATCCAAAATGATTGCAGCAATCGTATCACCTTCAAAACTCTTAAAAATCCATAAACATGGAAAGGGTTTTGAAACAAACGATTGAAGCATAAAGATTAACAGGTCAAAAAGGAAATGCTGAGAACATAATAATAACTTAGAGTTTAGACCCGCATAAAACTAAAGAATTAAGAAGCTAATTTACCATTATAAGAACCGAAGGACTGCCGAAGCTCAGCATTTCCATGTGCGAAGGAGCAATTGTGACGCGGGCAGTGACCCTTTTGATATAATACACATAATTTAGTTCTGAAAAGCTTCCGTTCAACCATATTTCTTACAACGACAAATTTTCCAGAGCGATTGGTAAAACAATGAGCACAAAGAAAATGAGAAAACAATGCCCATATATATAGAAAAGATTCCTGCAAGATGAAACATAGTTATACATTGTGAGTTGAAGGAAACAGAAATGGAAAAGGATAAAACCTGAGAGTCAAGCAAGCAAATGAACCCTTTTTTTTTCACATAATAATGAAAAGATGTGGGGAATAATGAACGAGACGGAGGACAAAGAAAGCCCTTGAGAATATATTTACATATATATGCAGAAAACCCTACTGACAGGACAAAATCCTCAACTCTGCATTTTTTGTAAAAACAGAAACGAAACGATGATCGCCGTCGCCGACTGATCCACTGCTTTTACGGTAGGAGACGAGATACAGGAACGGAACGGGTCTTTCAGTCTCTATTTAACTTCCCTTCTGTTTTGTTTTATTAATACATACGCTAATTACCTAGCGTTGCATCGGACCGTAAAATTTAAAATAATTACATAAAATAAATATAATATTTATTAATATAAATATTTATTTAATATATACTTTCTAACGTAATATTATAATTAATTTATTTACAATACACTATCGAATTATATATATATTAATTTAAAAATAATAAATATGAATAATAAATAATAAATCAATCAATCTAAATTTAACAAATTATTCCAAACTACTAATAAATATAAATAATAAATAAATAAATCTAAATTTATTATAGTACTAAAAAAACAAATTCATACTGTTATAAACTCAAAAACGACATGAATGAAAGGTTCAGAGTACAAAATACAAAACAGAGCAAAGGATGAACGAAAACGAAAGAACATAACAGTATTTATAATGGGAAATAGAAACAGATTTACAGTTGTAACTTTCTCCAAAATTATCCTTAAAAAACAAATCTAAGCCATTCCATCGAGGGAAATTGACACAAGTAAAAAGATAAAAATATAAAATACCATAATTAAAATTTATTGTCATAATTAACAAACATGTTAAACAAAATTCCAAAATTAACAAAATTAAGAAAATTCATATTTTAATAGTTAGTTATTAGCAAGCTTAGTTTTATGCATGTTTAATGAAAATAATTTAGGTTATTTCATTGTTTTCATGTGTTTTTATTTTCGAATTTTTTTTTCCTTTTATATACTATACATATAAATTACATTAATGAATGACTCAATTAACAACTTTTCTCACGTAATTTTATTTCCTTTATATATATAATTATTTATTTTATTATTATTTAAATATTATATATTTAATTCTACAAAATACTATACAATTAAAATTATTTAAAAATTATATAAATTACATATTATCATATATGTAGGTTTATATAGCATAATATAGTATATAATTAGTAAAAAAATTATAGTTATATTATTAAAAAAAAGTAAATAGATAGGATTAAAAATAATAAAACTTATAGTATAGAAATTATATTTGTAGTATGTGTAGAGCATGTAAAGTGTATGAATTAAAAAATTATGAAGTTATATTTTTAAAATAACAACAAATTTTAGCAGACGTATAATCTTAATTTTATATTTTGATTATAAGAAGGTTATTATATACATATATAAATAATGATAAAATGTGACAAATATTATGTTTTTCGATTGGATTCAAATTTGAAATAAAAATAAATAATTATGAAATATATGTGAATTATATATTAGTTATATACTGTATAAGTTTTACATCATATTATTATTAGTATTATATGTTAGTTACATATGATAAATAAAAAAAAAATTCAGATCTAAAAATCTTTAAACCAAACAAAAATTCATACTAAAGTACAAAACAAATATATATCTAAACCTATAACTACAAATAAAAATATAACACGTAATTCAATCATAACTATTGAATTTCAAATTTTTGTCCATGCATCCCTATCTGTCATCTAAAAAACATAACGATATTGTCTTTCTTCAGCTATTTTTGTTTTGTAGACCCACGTCTTAAAGCGAAATAACATTAATAGAAAAAAACTTGATTGTTTTTTAATATTATTCAAGATCCAAAAATATAAAAAATATTAAAATTAAAAAATTAAATTTCCACATGCAATCATTGAAAAAAAAAAAGGGAATGTTGTTGCTTCTGAATCATGAAAATCGCTTCTAATTGTATGTATCCAAAAGAACAAAAATACCATCGGAAGAAAACATCTCACGAGAATAGACTGTTGTATCACCTTTTTAAGGTTAAACAAATCATAATTTGAGCCACTCATAAATACTATATGAAATTAAACAAAAAAAAAAAAAAAACAATGAAAAGAAGGAAGACGAAGAAAAAGGAAGAACATTTGACTGGAGGAGCCAGAAAATATGATTAGTGGAAATAATTATGTAGATGTTTTTTTCTTTATGTTTTTTTTTAGTTTTTCTATTTTCAAATAAAAAGCAGAAAGAGAAAAAACTTTCCACTTTTAAATATCGTTTTGAATATAATGATATATTTTAAAAGTAAAAGCGGCTAAAATGTCATTATATCATAATTAATTTATTTAAATAGAATTTCTTACTATTTTAAAAATGATTTTGATTAGTAAAAATATATTATTTAAATCAACTTGATATATTTTAAAAAGTTATTATTATTTCAATAATTATTTATTAAATGAATCTATATAGATCCAAAACTGCGATCCGAAGGCTAAGAATTACGCAAATAAAAATTGAACTTATCAACATAATCATACTCTACGGAGATAGGTACCTAGAAAGTTAAAGAAACAGAAAGCAACTTGCTGGATCAATTTGAACCGACGGATTCATCTATCCATATCACAATCTAAAAATCAATGGCTAAAATTTTTCCTCAGACTAAACATGTAAAACAACTAATAAAATGGCCGATAATCTTTAGATTTATCAAAAGGTGGCAGCAAACGAAATGCCTAGCCAAGCGGTGCAAACAAATGCAGACAGCAAAATTAAAAAAAAAGTCGTACCATCGTCATCAATCAATCCTGCAGTATGTTCTAATCCATCAAAACACAATAGAAGAAAAATAAAGCAAAGAAGAGAGTACAATAGGCAAAGAACCAAAAATCTATACTATACCTACACCCGGTTACACCGAAACAAAAAAAAGAAACCTCTTTAGCTTTTTCTAATAGTGACATCGAGACGGTTCGGAATGAATTTTTCCGTCCCCAAAATTCTGACCTATCTCCGTCTTCACTCCGATTCTCCGTAGAAAAAAAATTTTGATTCCTGTTTCCGTATCTAATGAGAATGGAAATTCCTCATCCGATTCCAATTTATATTTTTTATTTTTTATTTTTTTCAATATTTAATATTATTTTTATTATTTTAATTAATTAGTTAATTATATAATTTTTTTAAATAAAAAATATTTTTTACTTTTAATAAATATTATATTTTTATTTTATTATTTTTAAATTTATTAATTAGGTTAAAAAATATATAATATTAGAAGTATAAATATATATAAAATATATAAATATAAATAAAATTATCGGAATAGAGATCGGAACGGACAGTCTCCATGCCGTTCCCGATACAAAAAATTTCGAAGTCGAAATAGAATCAGGACATGACATAAAATATAAAAAAAAATTCACTTTATTCGGAGAAAGACGGGACAAGACACTGCAGGTCAGACTAAAATTGCCACAAAAAGCCTTTTCCTCCCTCCCATGTACACATACAACAGCTGAATCCGCCCAAAAACCAATGAATGAGGTACATTATGGGAAAATGCAACAACAAAATCAAAATCCACAAATTGCAGAAAAAATACAAAGAAATTGAAAGATTAAAATCACAAAACACATAAAAAAAGGTTAAAGTACAAGGAAAAAAACCGAAAACATGTAGGACCAAAAATTTGAGACAGAAAAATATGAGATAAAAAAAATCTTGAAGAAGCCGAAAACAAAATCTGAAAACCCAAAAATCAAAAGCTGCAATTTTGAACGAAAACAAAAAATTTGAGACAGAAAAATATGAAACGAAAAAAATATTGAAAAAACCGAAAACAAAAATATAAAAGGCCACAAACTTCAACAAAAACTATAGAAAACAAAATGAAAGCTGGAGTGAAAGCTGGAGAAAAAATTGAAGAGAGGAGAAGGTAGGGCCAACGTGCAAAGAAGGAAAAGTATATTAGGGCCGGTTGTCACGGGCTTGATCTTTTCTTCCAACGACCGTTAAACCTCCGCGGTGCATGACATGGTGCATTGGGGAAAAGAAACACCCCCACAGCAAGAGTGAAACGACGCCGTCCAGAATAAGGCAAAACCACAGCACAAAACGACGCCGTTTAGAAGCTGAATGCCAAAATAAATCCAAACGATGCATTTTGCATAGAATGCAATACGACGCCGTTTTGAAGAGCAAGTGGGCAAAAAAAAAATAGAAACCACGGTTTCAATTTTTCAGGGATAAAAATGAAATGACATTGTACTACAGTGTCTCGAGATTGGCTTTTATTATATAGAATAGATAGTGGTGCTATTTATCACTAGACCTAGAAGTTTAATATAGGAGGACTAGCGATATAATTGAATTAGTTAAATTGATATAGTGTGAGGTTTGAGCTTGATTTAGTTAAAAAAATTTAAAATTCGAACTTGATCGAGTTTTTTTTTAATAGTTTAAAATTTGACTTAAAAAATATTTGAATTAGTCAAATTTGATTTGATAGAATTCAAATCAATTAAAAAAATTAATAAATAATATATTCGATTCAACTCGATTCGAATTAACTTGACTCAATTAATATCGAATATATATAAATACTAAAGATATACAAGAAATTTACTAAATACTAAAAATTAATAATTCGATTAAACCTTATAAGTTGGTTATTATGAACCTAAACTCAAGTCAACAAACTACTCTAATTATTCATGCTTAAGTTCAATTTGATTAACTTTGAATTGAATTAGAATATTTTACGAGTCGAACTCTAGTAATTGCGAATAGTTTTATAACACCCTCCATATATTACGAGTATAACTCATAATACGTATAAAGTGTTATGGAGTGGGTGGTTATAATTTGTTTTAATCATATTATATATTCTAAGTTGGACCTACAAGGCTTTCGTCTCATGCATCTAGTTGAGCTATTTTTTTTCTTTTACTTTATGTCATATTATATAATTACATGTTAACAAATATAATAATTACATTTTTTTAATAAATGCAATAAATAAATGCATGCTATAAATGTGTCAACCCAAATCCAGTTTACATAGTCTCATCTGCATTGGCTTAGGCATCTCCGTTATCGACTGCTACATTAACTCTATATTGGCTCCATGACATGTGCGCATGATAAAATATGCTAAGCTACACATGGCTTAGTAGTACACATGCAAATCAACAAAACATGCACTCACATCATTTATAATAAATATTGTCATCCATTTGTCATTCAATCATATACAAAATATATAGTCACAATATTGGTAAGGCATTCCCCTCTCATGTAGTTGTTATATACACATGTACCATATTTCTTTTATGCATGTTATTGTGATATGCAGAACAAATCTCTTTTCCTTTACTTCGATATTGTCATTATTAATCAACGTATTGACCTTTCGAAGGCTCGAGCGTATACCAATTCTAAGAGTAGCATACAATTTCTTGTAATATTATTAATTATGTCACTATATGTTTTATTTCATTATGTAATTATGGCTTTAATCTTTTTAATATATAATTTTTTTTCATATCACATTTTCTAGTCACAGGCTAAAATCTTGTTCCTAGACAGTCTGGATACGGGGTATAAAATAAGGGTGCTCTACAAGCTTAAACCAACATATACACTCTGATTTCCAGTCAAAAGTGCTCCACAAGCTTAAGCTTCTTTGACAGATCATGATATATCTATGTAAACGAGACTAAGGGCACTCTACAAGCTTAAGCCACCTTGTCCCTAAAACATATAACTTGTTTGGTACCATAAAACTCCTTAATGGTACACTATCTATCCTAATTTTAGTCCTAATGTAGAGAAATGAGTATTTATATCAAAATATCTTCATATTTTAACCACATTATTTTATGTCTCTATCTTGTTTCACATAATATACACATGTTCGCATATCACATTTATGCATATCAACATGTTTTTACATCATACTTTGACATTTGGGTGCAATCGGTATGTAACGGATCCACCATTTAAACATAGGTCACTATTGATGTGAATAGTATCGTCACAGCCATGACAAATATGGCCGGCAGTGACACCTGGGCGCGAAGGCTGCTGGACTTAGTCTTCATGATCATGACAAATTCAGCATGGTTGTTATGCTGATTGTGAAAGGTCATAATTTATGCTTATGTTTAAATTTTGCCAAAATTTCATTTATAATCACTTCCTAAACATGCATAGAATGATCAATTGATACTAACACAAATAAGTTATCATAACTCAAATCATCACCCAAAATAGGATCACAATCAAGTTCACAACTCAAGCTTTACACATGCATTGTACTCACTTTAACATATTTACCATTTTCATGTTCTTTACCACTTTTATACATATTCAAATACTCTTAATTAACTTCTTTAGCATTTGCTCATGTCATTTTACACTTTCATATTTTCTAATATCACATTACTTATTAAATAAGCATGCTCAACATAACAATTCATAACTTGTCGATTGAAGAACTTACCTCCATCATGCCATTCCTTTCGGGCACCTTATGTGCCTTCATTAAACTTGTGCATTTACCTATCTATCAATTTTTAATATTAACATATACGTATCATTCAAGTTTCATAAGCCATTACTTATGAAATCCTCATATAATCATATTCATCTTAATCATGCTTAGCTTACTTCTTCTATCATTCATCTCAATTTATATCATTCATATTCATTATCGTTACTTATCAAGCTATTAAGCTCTTAAGCAACCTAGCTTATTGTCTTTTAATCATAATTTTGATCTACTTGATGTGTTTAGTTTTGTATGTGTTATTGTATTTGAAATATGCATTTTTAGTGTTGATTTATTGTTATTTATGAGTGCTTAGTGCGTGTTTTGATATTTGTAAGTGATGAGATGAAGTTGAAGTGCATCGTGCTTGATTTTGGTATTTTGATAAAGAAATGGTTAGAACAATAACTACCTACCGCTTAAATGGTGTTTTCATCGCAGAAGCAATGACTTTTGGGCCATTTAACAAGCTTGCATTTGGTGCTTGCTCGGTGGAGTAGTGCTTGCATATAGTGATGAGGTTCTAGCAGCGCTTGTAATCAGAAGACCAAGTTTGCACCATGTAGTCTGTCACGCGTGTGGCAATTCTAGCACGTGCGCGACGACTGTTAAACTTCTTATGCTATGCCAATCTGCCACTTGCGCGACGAAGTCCGACTCTGTAGTATTCAATATACGTTTAAAGACTTATTTTATGCAAGTGGGACCCAAAAGTTTGAAGAATACATTCTTATTAGATGAGAGCTACTTTTTGGAAATATTTTTAATATTTTTAATTGGAAAATAATGTATTTTAGAGTTAGACATTAATTACGACTTCTAGTTAGGTATAAATTCATACTTTATTAGAATTATGGGGGATCATGTTCTTTTGATTGCTCGCTCTTCTTCTCTTCATTAACCATTTTTGTTGTTAATTTCTTTAGGAATTTTTACTATTCTTCAATTGGGAAGACTAGAATTAATTCGTGGAGATTACTTCGAAATTTAATCGGAGATTAGACAACCCATATCAGTTTTTGGTTTAAGGGTTCAACTTTTTCTAGGAGCAATTCTTTTCTTCTTTATCTTTTTTATTGTAATGATTAGTTTAGTTACAATTGCACCTAATTTTATATTGAACCTCATATTTTATGGAATGAATTTATTATTACTTTTCAATTTCAATTGAATTTTATTAATTTTTGTATTTGATAATTGTCTAATCAACAATTATTAAATTGAGAATAAAAATCGCAGGGTTTAATTATTAGAAAACCACATGTAATTAATTAAAAACTGGACTAGGCACTAACTAATTCATGAGAGTGATTAATTAGTAGTTAAAAGCGAGAGTTATAAAATCTGGATTTATTAAGACTTGATTAATTGAGGAAAAATACAGAATTGGAGGATGTTAAGCTAGGTACCTCTTTAATCTCCATTGTTTTAATTCGATTGTTTTTATTGCTTTCATTTACTTTCAGTTTTAGTTAAATAATCAAATCATCAAAACGTGATTAGAGTTTTTAGGAATTTATTTTTTTATAATTATTGGTAATTTTAATTAATTATTAGTCTAAGCCAAATTGTTCCTTGAGAGATCAATCTCGGGAGTAAACTTGCCATTCTACAGTAGTTCGTATACTTACGAGTACTAATTTGAGCACATCACTACTATACCCATACCATTATTAATCTATTACTTCTTTCCATTTCTATCTTGATTTCTAATTATGTCTAATTAATATGTCAATTATCACATTTTCATAACATTCAACATATTAAAGATGCATATGTATACTTACCTCTATGGAGCCAATTCAAAATCCAAATTTTAAGTTTGCCTAGCCTCCTTGGTGGTTAATTCCACCTTTCAAAAGCATCACCTAAACATAATCACAATTATTTCTCATTAAGTCAAGCTATATCTCAATTCTCAAACTATGACAATTATGTATAATCATAAATCTAATTTCATAATTCTCAAACTAAGGTTATTAAGCATATTTTCAACACAATAACAAGATATCTCACTTCTATTAATTATAAAGAACATAAATATACACAAAATCCAAACACTCTTCATCTTCCATAACTTCACTTCCATGACTTCCTTACCAAACAATACAATCTTTTCATATAACTTCATAATCATAGTAAAGAGATGAAATTCTTGTATTTTCTTACCTATTGATGATAGACTACACACTTGATCACGCAAGGAAACTCATTGTCCCTTTTGCACCAATTTTATCTCTCCTCAAAAATTCCACCAAAGATGATTTTCCCAAATCTTACTTTAATCTTGTTTTCTTTGTTGGTTTGATGTTATTTCACTTAAAAATTATGAAAAATCACTCGGGGGTCTTAAGGGTGTGTGATAAGGGTTTAGGGTTTGAGGATGGAAAAAATGATGAAAATGGTAAAAATAACGTGAAAAAAGCTTTATATAGTCACCTTTTACGGTCATGATAGTTCCCTTTTATAGCCATGAAGAGTTACTGTAACAACCGACATTGAACAATCATGTTTATCTATGAAATTCGACTGTCATGACCGCAATACTCCCTTGTCACAGTCATGACACCTTAATTTTTCATAATTATTGATTTATTTCGTCAATTTCTTGAAACCAAAGCCAAAATTGGCCAATATACCATACATATACCCTATATATACATCCAATATACATCTCAAAGCACTTGATTGAAAACAGACAAAAATTCGTTTTTCTCAATTCGGGTTTAGTACTACTATTTTTTTTTATTAACGTATCTTGCACATGATTATTAGATATGAAATTCGTTATTAATCACCATTTGATTTTTATATAATAATAATTTTGTTTAATAAATTAATTTAGTTACTTTTAATTATCATGCAATTAAGTTATATTTAATTTAAATATTAATAATTTATAATTATATTTGATTCTTATATCATATCATTTAGGTTGGACTTTTGAAGGAACTTTATAAGTAAATTTGATCTTCCTTTTAAAAAATTTAATAATATATATTAATACACTATAAAATAAAAAATTAATTTTTTGAATAATGATACAAACACTCATTTTTTATGTCGCTATCCTATACTTATCATGTGATTTGTTGGTTAGGAGAAATAAAAATCTAAAAATAAGGAGAGAGACAAAATTATTTTTGAAATTTACTTTTTCCCAATTCTTTGATATAGTGTGCCCATAATTAGGATTTAGTCATTTAGGAACCAACATAGTGATGTATACAAATTTTCCTTCCCTAAACATTGTGAGATTAATGCATATATATTTCTTGTAATTTTGCAAAAAATAAGCAGATAACATGTATCAAGTTCAAAGAATATTTTATATTGATTTTTTGTAAATAATTTAAGAGAAATTTTCATCGCAATAATTAAGATAAAATAAATTATATTTAATTTATTAAATAGACTCAGAGAAGAGAATTAAAAAATACGTTGTTTTTTGAAAGAACACACATTTTCTATGGCACATGGCTGAGACTTAAGACCAAACATGTCTACCGTCAATATATGAATATGAAAAAATATTAAATTTGCCAAATTAAATAAATATATATACAAATATGAAAAATATGTTCCAAAATAACATGAATTGTCATAATCCCGTATAGATTCAAATAGAGTTTGTGTCCACGCATCAATAGTATCATCCATGCAGAAATTTCAATTTTTTTTTCTTTTTTCCTTCTAAAAATTTATGCAGATATTAATGAATTTTTCAGCACCAAATTTTTTGATTTTATTTTATTAAATCGAATTTTTAATATATTAAGTCACTAAATCGTATTTTTCAAATTCAACTTATTTTATTAAATCGAATTTTGAAATTTTATGGTATAGTAAGAGTTGTGCTTATTCATTTAAAATTTACTGATTTGATGATTAATTCTAACCTAAGACAAAATAGATTATGTCTAGAAATGTAATACTATACAATAATTAATTAATATAATTAGGAAGCCGACTTTTTCAATTATGATTTGCTTGACAATTTTTTAATATATTAAATTATTTTTTACTTTTTTTCAGTATTAGTTATTTGTTTTTTTTAATTATATAGTTATCTAGCCATAATATAATTAAACTTCTAATTAATGAATTATTAATATTATTCACTAATAAATTAAATTATTAAATTACAAAATTAATTGAATTAACTAATACAATCATATTGGTTTTTTTGATAAATTTGTCTGTTTTTCTATTCCCACTTTTATATATAGTATGATATATGTAATTACAATTAATTAAGTGGTTATTTCATTGTTATTTTCATCTATAAAAATTATTTGATATTTCAAATTTGAATTTCCTTACTATCATTTACCAATATTATTATAATGTGTACAAATGTAGCATATATATACTTCTTGGTTATATTTTAAATGTCTTCTAAGATAGTTTTAGAAAAATTAAAACAATAATAATATTTGTAATTTAATAAATTAAAAATGAACAAAAAAAAGTAAAATAACAAGATATTAGAACGAAACCGGAGAAAATAATTAATAGATGAATTATAATAATTTTATAAAATTATTGTTCATTGAATTAAAGATATTAATTGTGCTTTAATAATTTTTAGGTATTTATTTATGTATTTAATTACTTTTTGTAAATTAATTATCTTTTATGTACAACTAGTGTAAAAAGGCACGATTATGCTAATTACTACAACATTTTGCCTCTTTAGTCATGGGGCAAACCGTAGCTAATAATGAAAAAATTTGTGGCTAAATACTTTAGCAACGGTACTCATTATCATAACAAGAAATGACGTAGCAAGAAGTTAGCCACAAAAATTATTAATTCTGTGGCTAAGCATAAAGAATTCTTGCTACAAATATTATTTTTTTGTGGCTAAAAGTTAAGAATACATTTATTGAAATGTAATTAAATAAAAATACATTTATTGAAAGCAAAAAAGCAAAATTTAAAATCCAAAATCTTGGATATTTGTTTGGATCAGTTCAATGA
This sequence comes from Balakata baccata, assembly GCA_949630135.1. Classification (NCBI taxonomy): domain Eukaryota; kingdom Viridiplantae; phylum Streptophyta; class Magnoliopsida; order Malpighiales; family Euphorbiaceae; genus Balakata; species Balakata baccata. The sequence goes on from CATIWF010116688.1 coordinate 70,491, forward strand.
GACTCACGACAAAATCTGAAATCCTAGCAAAAATCAAGAAGTTTGTTGCCTCTTAGCATATCCATTTCTGCCTGTCTTTCTTTCTTGCTCGGATTCCATTTTAAGATCTCTGCATATGCCCAGCTCAAGTATGTCGAACACAACAGATCGAGTCACAAACTAGATTTCTAATCAATTACACGAGTGGACTATAACGGTACTTGATTGTCTTACAATATGAAGCATTATGAACCAAAGGGACTGCTTCCAGTCCCATGCAGATCTTTGACCTAGTTAACACTTTCAGTTTATTAAGTCAACTAATAGCCATTAATAATAACCTAGAAGGAAACCAAATTGAAGCTCAAACAAAACCATCAAGATTCAAAAGCAGAAATAAAAACAAAATACACTTGTCTGGCTTGAAGTCGATGTCTATTAGCTCGCTAAGAATAGAAAATCATATGTTCTAGTCCTCTGCGCCTTTCAACCGATTTTACTGAAGAGAAAGAAAGAGACAAAGCC